>PVKE010027580.1:0-21512 GCA_004027555.1 Craseonycteris thonglongyai | reverse complement strand
ATAATACTATTTTTTAAGAAAATACCTTACTGTGTGACAGAAGTGTCTTTAAGTAAAAATAACAAGGAAGTCCAAAAAAGGGTGAAAGTGTTGTTTCCACAACAGAACATTCCTGCCCAGCACCATATGGATAATACACACTTACTGCCCAGCAAAGAAGCTTGTGTTTGCTGATGGGGACACAGAGACACTGTGGGCACAGGTGCCCGTCTTAGTAACAACAATAGAGACAGAATGTAACTGCACATTTTTCTGGCATCCCGTTTTTATTCCAATGCCAAACAGAATTTGTATCCAAATTCCCTCTATTGATTCCTTTTCAGGGAAAAAGAAAGAAAATGAGAGAATAGAGTAGTTTTACACAGTACGTCCACACATAGTATCTCATTTTATAGTCATATTTTTTAACTTCCATTGAATCAATCAGAAAACCAAGGCTCAGGAACACACAAAAAATAGAAATTTATGACCATAACCCCAATTAAAAAATGTTTGTTCACTTGTGTGTTTTTGTACTTGAGGCTTAATTAAGGGCCTGGTTATTTTCTCCCAAAAGTTTTCTGAAGGTTTAAGACAGAGAGAGTAAATAGAAGATGGCAAGCCCATACTCAAGTCTTTCTACAATTTCAGGAAAAAAATAAATAAATAAAATGGGTGAATGAAACAAAAGATCCACAGAAAAGATATTGACTAAGTACTTCGTAAAATTCCATAATTTAGAGTTGATGTTTAAGTTCAATTCCAATATTTTATCAGATATTTCTGCCTCTATTTCTTTTCTCCTCAGGAAATCTATGAAGAAACAAAATCAGGAGATTTAAGCTGGCCTCCACATGGACACCATCCTCTCTTCTCCACCTGTATACATACAGAAGACTCTACTTTTTTATTCCATAATCCAGCTACTCACTACTCAAAAACATGGTCCAATAAGCCAGCAATATGAGCTTGGCCTGGGAGCTTGGTAGAAATGCAGCATTTTGGGTGTCCCCACCCCACTCCCCTCACCCCCCAAGACCTTCTGAACACAGTAAGATGTACATGACTGGATAAAGAAATTGTGGTTCATTTACACAATGGGATATTACTCAGCGGTAAGAAAAATGAAATGCTGCCATTTGTGACAATATGGATGGACCTTGAGATCATCATGGTAAGCGAAATAAGTCAGAAAAAAAATCAAGAACCATATGACTTCACTTACAGGTGGAATATAAACCTGAAAGTAACAAAGAAATAAAAACTCATGGACACAGTCAGTAGTTTAGTGGTTGCCTGAGGGTAAGGGGGGGTGGGGGGTGGGGGGGTGGTGATATAGGGAGAGGAGGAGCCAAATAAGTGGAGAAGCCAAATAAATATGTGGTGATAGAAAGAGAATTGACATTGGGTGGTGAGCACACAACGCAACTCAGAGATGATGTAATGTAGAATTGTACATCTGAAACCTATGTAATTTTTAACAACCAACATCACCCCGATAAATTTAAAAATAAATAAATAATAAACATTTAAAAATGCATATTAAACTGAAAAGCACTATTCTAGAATTTCCTCATCTTGCTCTTTAAACCAGACACAATGTGAAGCACACCACTCATGAGTCACAAAGTCTGAGCTACGAGACAGCTCGATCACTACATACACAGCTCAAAGAACTGGGCTGCGTGCGCATCAACCTGCTTAGACCTCAGTTTCCATGTTTCAAAGACGGGCCTGAAATGAGACTAGATGTTTTAAGTGTCTATCAAAAAACTTTACATGACTCTCTCTCTCACTCATACGTATGCATATATATATGTACCACATTTGCACATTTGCTCTCTAAATTAGGGAAACTTTTCTCCATTCGAGTAAAAATGCACTTCTATATTAAAGGGCCTGAAAAGTGTTGCAGTAAAGCCATACATTTAAATTTAAGCAATATTTTCTTACATTAATTTGCCCAGAAATAATCTCTACTTTCTGTTTTTATCTTACTGATGCTGTTCATGATGATAACTATGACATAGTAACACATGATAAAACACATTTACCCATGATCTGTATATCACTCAGTAGAATCCTGTCCTTTTGGGGAGCAATTTGTTGTGTTTTCTATTTGTGCTTTACCCCCTCCTATTTTTTTATTTTTTTATTTATTTTGGCAGGCACACACAAAAAAAATTTTTGATAACTCTGTAGCAATCAACAATTAATCAAAGTATAATTTTTCACTATAACAGGAAAGCTGGATAATAAAAAGTTTGTGTAACTTCATGGGTACCAATAACCTCTAAATTAGGCAGGACCAAATAGTGATAAGGTTAATCAGATGTGTTATTTCCAAGTATAAACAAGTTTCCTGAGAGAATCAAAGTCATAGCCTCCTCTCTTCCGGGTACAGGGCGGGGGAGGGTAAGGGACAGGAAGCTGGCAGGTGCTGGAGGAAGGAAGGTATGAGTGTTTCCTTTACTTGTGTTTCTGCAAAGGAGAATGAATGATAAAAGGATCAATGTTCCTATGTCTGCATTTTCAAACTCTTAGCATCTAGCTATCTGGAAACCTTGTATAAAATTCAGCTGTTTCCCTCTCACACCTCGTGCCCCACACAGGCCAGGCTGTGCGTTTATGAAGTGTAAGGGGCAGTATTGGAAGAAAGCCTGTTGTGTGATTGCTGATTGAGCGCTTGCTTTGCACTGTGTGTGGCCCGATCAACCTTTCATCAAAAGAGCCCTTGTCACAAATCTCAGTGATTTCAATCATGAGGTTATTTTCCTTATTTTAAATACAAGTGTAAACACAGTTCTTTTAACCTTTTGGAAATGGTATGAGGGCTGGTGTGAGATAGAAGTGGACAATATTTGTATTAAAAAGTAACAATTGAAAATTTTAAATTCTAAGCCTTTTATTACACAAGACTGTTAGAATCAATGATGATTGTATTCCAATAATTCATACAATTATCTCTTCTCTGTGATCTAACATGCTTTCCTGCCCTTTATAATAGTCTAGATAAGCCTTACAGGACATTTTTTACAAATAAAAAACAAACAAACAATAACAACAAAAACTCTAATTATTACCTATAAATATATTTTGCAAAAAATTGATTTGATTAATTCATTCCGCTCAAAACATTGCCCTTAGATTTTACAGGTCTATAATTTACAAGATATATCAACTCACCTCACTAGCATTACCACTGAGTCAAATAAGATAAGAGAATAGCTCCAGGTGCTAGAATCATTAACTAAGGATATTAAACACATAAATAAGATCTTCCTGTATGTGTTTTACCAGTGAAGAGCATTTCTTATTGCCACCAATTAACACTAACAAAATTAAACATCATTTACAAACAAGATTAAAGACATTTTTCCTTCCATACCAATTAAGAAAATCAGAAGGAAAATGTTTTGATTCATGCTCATCATATATATGTAAATATATCACATAATGGCTCATATTTAGCAACTATGAAATACCAAAACACAAATGAAAATACTTTGGCATCTGTCCGGCCCTAAGCTGGCTGGCAAAAGTGTGATTTGAAAGTGTTTTAGTCCTGCTGTTAAATATGTACTAATATAAATAAATTAATGACAGATTATTTTTATCGGAATTACGTGGAACTTTTAAAACACAGTGAGGGAGAGGCCTGTTGTAGTCACTCTCATACAACAGAGGGCAAAAGGAAAACTACTGTTGAAAAGTTAGTCCATTGGTAGATGTAAATCCCTGAGGTTCTTGGTGAACTGTGCGTTCATCCTTTGAGAGAACCCCTCCTCATTGTAAACACAATAAGAACTGACAACATTTTAAAAATTTACAAAAGCAAGAAGACTCACCTACATGGATCGGTAAAGGAACATTGAGACCAAGTCACACAGCTGTGAGCAGGGAGAAAGGAGCCTTGAACCTGTGGGCACCCAGGTTCAGAATTCATGGGTAATAGAGATCAAAAGCAGTCCACGTGTTATGATGAACTAGCACCTGGCTCATTAAGCTAAATGGGAGGCTGAGGCCGAACTAGAGCAACCTGCACATTCTCCCAGGACTGCAGCGTGTGTGAAGTTGGACACTTACAGAAAGGGTACGGAAAGAAGAGAAACCCAATTCAGTCATGGAATCTTCAGAAGCCACAAAACCAACATAGCATGGGAGCCCCAAGCCACAAGGACACGATTCCAACGGACTTGAGAATGAATGAAACCAGGGGGAGGCAACGATGAAAGACTAGACAGGGATGATAAGGCAGAGAGAGAAATAATGCCCACTTCAGATGAGTATACAAATGAAAATTCCAAAGCAAATGATGCAAATAACACCGAGAAAGGCAATTTGGATCTGGGTTAGTACACTCCTCTTCCCCTACAAAAAAGCTGACAGTTCTCACCTACGTAATCGTAGCATGCTTGCACATACCCTCTTAGGGGCTATCTTAATAATTTAAGGGTGTGCGTGCTCACATGTGCATGCGTGTGTGTTTTATGTAAATGAGAAAATATGAAACTATGGTAGCAAACAAAAGGACATACTTCTCTAAATTGTGATGATATAAAAATACACATTGCTAGCTTCAATCACTGTGGTATGATTCAGTGGTTTCCTAGAATTTCAACGTAATTTGCCTTAGTATGTAAGGATACAATAAACTCTCATTAAGTGCAATGAGAAAGGATGTTCCATCATGTTAGCGTATATAATTTGGTTCCTAGTGAGAGGCAAGAAAACAATGCATTAAAGGGTAAGTGATTTAAACTCAGGTCTAGCCTATATAGCTCACCAGCTGAGTGAACTTGGGTAAGTCATTGCCATCTTTGAATCTCATTTTTTCATCTGTGAAACGATCTGATCGTGTTATTTAACCACCTCAAAGATGAAAATATAACCAAGAAAATAGATCAAAAAGCACCTCTCTTCAACCTCACATTGAATAAGATGGAAAAAATGTCATAAATTCCTATCAGTACTTGAAAACAAGACAGAATGTCATAGTTGACAGATGGTGAAGAATTTCTGAGATGAGGAGCTGATAGGCTCAAACTAATGGAGAAGCAGCAGCAGAGAAACCACACTCATACACTCAAGAGAAAGAAACACTGCCAGAAATTGCAGGGATAACCTAAGCTCAGGAAAATACGGGGTTCAGCAGCACTAACGCCCCTTTTTTATGAGCTGGTAATCATACCAAATCTTTTATTACAAAATCATTAGCATGTAATTCTGTAACATAACGGAATCACACTATACTACTTTGAAAAGGTTGTTACTTCTGAGAGAAAGACAAAGACCTGGGCAATTATCAGAGGAATTAAAGAAGAGCATTTGAAATAGTTGGAGAGTCTTCTCTCTCCTCTACTCACCATGAAACAATGATGTTTCCTCTTCATTTATCATCTTTAAACAAAACAAAACAAAACAAAACAAAACAAAACAAAACAGGCGATCAATGGCACAGCAGAGAAGGGAGCTTAGGGTAGGTGTTCCAGCCAGACAGAGAAGCCCAGCATAGCTTGAGGCCATTGTTGACCTTGACAGTCACAGCAGGACAGGAAAATGGGAGGCTAGTAGCTAAAACAGGGTGTTCTGACACTACTGTCTGATGTGAGGGTCTTGGTATAAGAGCCCCACTGAGCAGGCCCTGGGAAGGTGGCCCAGGCAACTTGCTACAAGGAAGAAAGAGGAGAAATTGCCCCTTATTTTGTGTAACAACTTCAGACCCAATAGCTAAGAAAATGTATTAAAAATAAAACCTGCAGCCTCTAACAGTGATCAGGAGGAATCAAATATGAAGATAAAATTACAACCGCAAATAACTAGAAATAAAAGGAAAGCAATGACATGAGAACAGCACAACACTCCAAAAGGAGAAAATTTGTTTCTTCGGGGGGGGAAATTAATAGATAAAATGAAGAGAGATCTAGAAGATATTACATCTACAAAAAAAAAAAGAATAGTAAGTACATTTGTTTTATAGGCTGAATAACAAATTATCACAAGGTTAGGAGCTTAGAACAACATATATTTATTATCTCGCATTTTAAATGGATCAGGAGGCAAGGTAAGGCTTAGCTAAACCCTCTGCTCAGGATCGCGCAGACTGAATTTAGTCTTATCTGAAGCTCAGTATTGTCTTCCAAGCTCACATGGTTATCTGCAGGATTCACACACACACACACACACACACACACACACACACACACACACATATATATATATTGTGTGTTTGTTTGTTTGTTTTGCAGATGTAGAACTTATGGCAACTTGCTTCCTCTAGAACAGCCAGAGTGTGACTCCTTTTATAGGATTCATCTGATTAGGTCAGGCCCACCAGAAAAAATCATTTGATTAATTTAAAATCAATTAAAATCTTAATTACTTCTACAAAATCCCTTCACTTTAGCTATATAATGTAACATAGTCACAGGCATCATATTCCATCACCTTTTCCACATTCTATGGGTTAGAAGCAATTTACAGGCCCTGCCCTTACTCAAGGAAAAGGGATTATGCAAGAGTGGGACCCTTAGGAATTAGAAAATTTGCCTACTAGTTAAGAAAATATGGAAATTTTTAAAAGTGTAATCACCAAAATAAAAAGTAAAAGCTCAAAATCTGAATGATCTAAGAGAATAGACATATCTGAATGGTAAATTGAGATTACCATTGAAATATAATTTATATTCACAAAAATATACGGTTCATAATGAATCTAAGGAACACAGACCCCCATCAAAGTTTTCTAGTGGCTTTTCTCAGTCATTCCTAAGCATCTCCCCACCAAACACTGGTCTGTTTCCATTCACCATAGGTTAGTTTTGCCAGCTATAGAATAAAAATTTTGAAAGTGGATGCCCTTGCCTAGTTCTCAATCTTGGTAAAGGCTTTCAGTCTTTCAACCTTAAATCTAGCACTCTCACTAGGTTTTCTGTAGATACTTGTTATCGGGAATTCCTACTTTGTTAAGATTTTCCTTTAATCATAAATGTTAAAATTCCTGCATCTATTGAGAGATTCTTTCTTTTTATCTAGTTAATGAAGCAAATTGTGTTAATTGACTTTCAAATGTCAAACCAACCTTTCATTTCTTGGATAAATCCCACTTGGTATTACTACCTGTTCTCATTTTACATTGCTGCATTTAATTTGTTTTCTAAGGGATCATTAGGCTACAATTTTCTTTAGATGTCACATCTTTGTCTGGCTTTGGTAATATAATTTTGTTGCCCTAATGAAATTAAACAAGAAAATGTTCTGTATTCTCTGGAAAAAAAATAAGTTTATGGATGATTGGTATTTTTCCTTACTTAAATGATTCAGTTCATCACTGACTGAAAGGGATTTATTTGTGGGAGGTCTTTAAATTATGAATTTAATTTCCATTATATAGAGTTAGATGATTTTTCATTTCTTCTTGTGTTGGTATTGTTAATTTATGTCTCTCAAAGCATATGTCTATTTCATCTACATAAACAAAGTAAATCGCATAACATTGTTCATAATATTCTCTTATCTTTTACTATCATTAAGATTTGTGCTCATACCTCCTCTTCTATTCCTAATAATAATCAGTGCTAAAGGTTTATCAATTTTATCGAGATGTTCAAAAACTGAACTGTTTGGTTTCATTGATTTTTCTCTAGTTTGTCTATTTCTTATATTGATCTCTAGTCTTACCTTCACTCTCTTATTTGTTCTATTTACTTTGGGTTAATTTGCTTTGAGTGGAGACTGATAGGCCAGGAGCAAGGTGATGGAAAAGTTCTGTATCTTGGTAGTATGGATACATGAGAATAGTCACTTGTCAAAACTCATCAAATTATATACTTAAGATTTTTGTACTCCACTGTATGCAAAATATACCTCCAAAAGCTGTAAACAAATACAAACTTTAACTGGAGAGTCTGTCTTTTGCAGTAATAACCTTTGTAATTCTGAAATTGCTTCCCATGTATTCTAGACTTGAGCAAATGAGTATTTATATTAAGAATGACGGGAGTAAAGTATCTTATTTTTGGAGAAGTGGGTAACAAATATAAAAAATGGCAAAATCTTGTGATATGTTTGTTTGGAACTTCAGACACAATGTCTTTAACTTACTCTCAAATGTATCAAAAAAATAATATATATATGTGTATGTGTAAGTGTGTGACTATGAAGAAAGAGAGAAATGAAGATAATGATAAAAGAAAATAAGCAAAAAGAAAATAAGCAAAATATATAAACAAATGGGAAGTAATATACAAGAGTTCTTTGTTCTTTTCTTGGACTTTTTCCTGAAATTCTGATGCCATAAAAAATTCTTCAATTACAAAAAAATAAACTCACCCATGCACATGAATGTTGACCTATTTTATCATTTCACAACTGCGAGGTGCTCTTTGCTTTGGGAAGGATGATGAAGATAGCCCTGATTTGTGCCCTAGGGAAGCCTGGCAGACAACTGTTATGGAAAGAGAAAGAACAGAAATGCAGGGCTTAGTCTCTGAAAGAACCCACTGAGATGCGTTTGCTCTTGAGTGACCCAAAACAGAGAAAGCTCTTTCTTTTTAAGAGCACTTGCTGAGGTGGGGATGCCGACACAGCACAACTGGTTGAGTTCTTGCCTGATACCACAAAGTCCAGGTCCGGCCCCGGCCTGTGCAAACCCACATGCTGAACTGCTGTGCCACTGGTCACCTCTGGGATGGCAGCGAAGGTTCTCCCCTCTCATGTGGGAGACCCTTGTTCAGCGTGAAACCGTGTCACAACTAATGAAGTACAACTATGGAGACTGCTCTGGGCCCTCCCCACTTCTCTTTCTCTCTCTCTTTCTCATGCCTTCTCTCAAACAATAAAATAAATAAATAAATAAATCTTAGAAAATAGAAACGAACACTTGCTAAGGGAAAATAACTGACAAACACACAACAACAAGAACAACAAAAACGCCAAAGGTTGACACAATGAGCTGGAAGCCACCTTAGGGAATAACTTCTGTAACCTTTCTAGTAATTTTCCATGCTCTGGACAAAAACTTGTCTATAATTTTTCAGTCCTGAAAACAAGCTGTCCTTTTCCTAAGAATTATGCGACACGCTCATTTCCACTTTTTCCCTTTCCTAATTGTGGAACAAAGAAAGCTGTTATTAGGTTGTCTTTGGCTTTTATCATATGAAAACCCCTGCCAAGGCCTCTCTCAAAAATTGAAATAAAAGAAATTTTGTATATTGTTTTTTTTATCCACCACCCCCCAACCCTCGCTTTTTTTAGTGTGTGCATGTAAAGGTAAACATTTCAAATTGCCACAATGTAATTTAATTCCTTTCAAGATCTGACAAGGTCTTAATAACAACACATCATTAAAGGACTCGTTTAAGGCTGCTACCTCCATTTAACTTTATATCCAAGTAGTACTTATCTATGTACTTTATTGCAAATTCTATCATGCTAACAAATACACATCCCTTTGGTTCTGAGCAGGTAGAAACAGGCTAATGTAGCATTGGAAGAGATTGTCTTTCCACCTCCTCTCTGACATTCAAGACTCTTCAGAAACCTTTTTTGCCAGAGGGCCACTTCTGTAAGCTGGAGCACAGCCTTCAGGCCGAACAGTCGCTATTTTTCTATTTTTTTTTTAAATTATATAGATTTCTATAGGAGGAATAGAGTTCTTGTTTCTACCAAACATTGGAGATAGAAGGCATATTACTTCAGAGATTAGCCTATTTCATTTCTAATAGGCCATGTTTTTGGTACTACCAGATGTTAGCATATTCTTAATTCAAATCATCAGGTTCAATTACATCACCAGGAAGGGCCGTTGTGTTCTTCCTGTATTTGAGCTATTAATAAAATATGTTTTTAATTTTCAAAATTGCTTGGCTTTGGAATGGGCCATTACTCTGGGGAGCTGGAAATACAGGAAGGCAAGCAGCATACTTGGACCACTGAGGTTTACTAAGACACACTGAAATAAATTTTTATAACCATTTCCCCTTTGATACTTTACCTTATGTTGTCTGATAGAACACTGACTTAAATTCACTCATTAGCATTATGATGGCATTTTCAATAGAGCACGTATATCTGGGTAATGAACCCAACACCATTTTAAATCATTGTAAGACAGAGAAAACAAATGCATATGCCTGTGTGTGCACATGCGCACACACCTCTGTGTGTGTGTGTGTGTGTGTGTGTGTGTGTGTGCATGTCTGTATATGTTGTAAAGACAGTCAGATTCTTTTCTACAATCCAAAGGCTTTCTACTCCTTACTTGAAATCAAGGAAATCCACCCTGTGGGAAGCCTTTGCCCAAACCTGTGCACAAATGTTTTGGCTCTGAAGTAGTGGAGACATATGGAAGTCATTTTCCTTACACAAAACATGGCTGAGTTAAGTCACACCTAGGCAAAGGTTTATACAATCTTCAACAGCCGGAGTAGTTCAGAGTGAAAGTTGGATGTACCACTCTACTTTTTAATGGCAGTGATCTCGTGGGCCAAAGAGAACGAGAAACTACATTTTTCAGTTTTAAAAGAGATTATGTTCTAGAAGACTATTATTATTTAAATTGTTTTTAAAGGTACGTATTGTGGCTAGTGGCATACCATTTTATTTTACTGTTTCTTAATGAATGCAAAGGTTGTATTTCACATTAAGGACACCGGAAAGCAATTTCATTGAAAATACTCACAGGTGAGAGGCAGTATATGGAAAACCTACATGGAAAAAAACCTCTAAGGCAGAGATGGCAAGTAGGTTTCATCCAGAATGCCAGTCTTAATCCATTGGTAGTGACTTTATGAAGTACGGATTGAGAAGGAATCTGAAGAGGCATCCAGGCTTTGTGGGGGTGAGAGCCATTCTTGATTAATGATGTCTGCCATTGACACCAAACTTGGAAGTGACATCACTTCTCTTGTGTATTGACCAAGCCAATGAATGGTCAAGTTTAGTCAATTCTTCACAAGTACACTCAATATTTTAAATACACAATTAAAAATGCACTGTAGAAAGAAAGAGTTCCAGATATTATGATAAAGAAATATAAATGTATGGAAAAATAAGAATAAGCACAGCTTAAAGTAAGATGAAGAACAAGTAAGTGCTGTGTCCACTCCAGAAGCATGGCAGATTTGGTCTTGGGCCTTTTATTTGCCAACTGAAAGGGAAAAGAAGCTTACATACCAAATTCACAGTCCCTAAGATGAGAAAAGGACCATTTTTCAGGTAGCTTACACATATTCTTGATAAGAAGATTGGTGAGGGTTTTACTCTAAAGTTCAAAATGAGAGAGAATGTATACAAGTCAAGGACACCCTTAACCAAATGCCACAATAAACTTAATAGTCCTGTTTTGATGATGGCTCTACATGTAACCTGGTAGCATGTCACCAAAAGAGAATTTAAGAACAATTTTAAGGTGATTAAAAGGTACAAACTTTCAGTTATAAGATAAATAAGCATTAAGGATATAGTATACAGCATGGTAACTATAGTTAATATTGCTGTATGTTGTCTATGAAAATGTTATGAATATAGCTCCTAAGAGTCTCATCACAAGAAAAAAAAATTTTTTTTAACTATATGAGATGATGGACATCAGCTAAACTTATTGTGGTAATAATTTCACAATATATGTAAGTCAAATTATTATGATGCACACCTTAAATTTATACACTGCTGTATGTCAACTATATCTCCATAAAATAGGAAGAAGAAAGAACAAGCAATTTTGCAAGAGACCAACAAAATGTGTTCTTTATTGATTTCTGAACTTATATTTTTTATATCTAAGTCAAAAAAGTTATTTTTAATATTGATTTTTCTCTAATCTTTTGTTAAGTACTGAATGGTTACAATCTTTAGACTGTGTTCACTAATACATATCTAGGATGTATCCACTTTGCATTGCCAGGTATGAATAGCTCTACATAGATTGGAACATGATCAGACTGAAGTAAGGGTCAATCTAATTATGGCTATTGAAGAACCTAACACAGAGAAGGGTCTAGAGATGGAAGACCAACACATCTCCATGACCAAGGCTGCAATTAAGAGGCTGTTGTCTCTTCCTTTCTCCAGCAAGACCTGAACCATTCAACTTCTACCTGCTTTGTAAAACACAGAAGTGTACAATATATGAATTAGGTACACAGTTCCAATTATTCTATTATTTTATTTTTAGTCCATTCCTAGATCCAAAGGAACCTGAGTTATAAAAACAACAGAACACAATAATTTGGCACTACAAAAATGTATTATTTAGAAATCCAGTCACACAAGAAAAGAGTCATCTAATCAAGTAAATTAACTAAAGCTTACATAAATTTAGGTTGCTTCTCCTTCTAGCCTAGAGCTTTTGAATTTGAGTTTATGAATCCTAATAGACCAATTAGCTTAGCTGGGTAGAGCATGGTGCTAATGACGCTAAGGTCAGGAAGTTAGTCACCTAGGAGTCAGGGAGCTTTAAATACAAATAAAATAATTTCCATAGCCATAGCTCTGGCCATTTAACCACAATCACCCATCTCACAGTGGCTCATCCATATTCCCAACTGAGACCAAGTAGGAACATGTGAATGGCTCAGGGCCATTTCACTACCACATGGTTACAAAAGCATACATGATGAACTGATGGTGAGCTACTCCTAGAAAGAAGAAATTCCTATCACAATGCGTTCTAGTCAAATTAGCTATGCTAGTCTCGTGCCAAATATACATTGATTTTTCAAAGTTGATTTCAACTGAATTCAACTAGGGTAATGAAATCCAGATGTCAGAAGGCAGAGACTAACTTTTATTGAGTATCTATTGTGTCAGACACTTGTGCATACCTTATATGCATTATGTTATTTAATCATCACATCAACCCTTCTGGAGAATGTTGGTATATGTTCAAGTACTTACTTGTAACTCCAAAACTGCTTTTTGTGTGTATTAGAGTCAGACAAGCTTGAGTCCCTAATCTCTTAATTGCTAGTTGAGTAATTTATATGAGTTAATCTCAAATTCTAAATTTCTTATAACTAAATGTGTATATTAAGAGTACCTTCCTCACAGAGGGAACGTTAAAGTTAAACATCATC
The DNA here is from genome assembly GCA_004027555.1 of Craseonycteris thonglongyai. Taxonomy (NCBI): domain Eukaryota; kingdom Metazoa; phylum Chordata; class Mammalia; order Chiroptera; family Craseonycteridae; genus Craseonycteris; species Craseonycteris thonglongyai. The sequence goes on along the minus strand of PVKE010027580.1, from coordinate 8,457 downwards.
ATAATATATATATATATATGTTTAACTTAAAAAATATATATATATTATGATGATGTTTAACTTTAAATATATATATATATATATATATATATATATATATATATATATATATATATATATATTACTTAGCACAGTCCCTGGAACATGACAGTATTCTAGACAAAAAAAAGTGTGTGGGGGGGAGAAAGATATACATAGATAGCTATATAAATATCTATACATCTATATGTCTATGTGATTTATCTATGTATCTATGTATGTATGTATCTATCTACAAGGGCTGTCCAAAAAGTACCCAGCCAAGTAATTATTCCTGTTATATTGACAATGGCTGGATTATTTTCTGGACAGCCCTCATTTATCTTTATCTTTAACATCTCTTTTTATCTCTCTCTCTCCCTATCTCTATCTATCTTCTCTTTATCATCTATCTATCACCATCATCATCATCATCATCTCTATCTATCTAAAGAGAGGGAGAAGAGAGAACCAAGTAAATCACTTACCACAAAAATACTTTTTCCACATTCTTGTACTTTCAGAATGAGACAATAACATTTCAATAAAAATAGTCACGTCTAGGGTGCTGGGATGGCTCAGTGGTTGAGCACTTGTCTCAAAATCGCGAGGTTCAGGATTCAATTCCCAGCCCTGGCCCGTGCAAACCCGTATGTTGAACTGCAGTGCAGCTGGTAACCTCTGGGGTGGCTCAGCAACAAAGGTGCGTATCTCCCATGTGGGAGGCCCCCGATTCAGTTCCCGCCCTGTGGAGTTTCACATCCATCTGTGTGGAATGAAACCATGTCACAACTAAATGATACATAACTATGAAGACTGCTGCTTTCTCTTTCTCTCTCATCTTCTCTCAAACAATAAAATAAATCTTTAAAAAAGAAATAAATAAAATAAAAATAATAGTTATGTCTGAAATGAATAAAGCAGGAGTTAAGAACCCATTTTCCTTAAAGCATCAGAGAGTAAATATTTGGTTTCTTTCAGTTCATATTGTCTGTTTCATAACTACTCAACTCTGCCATTTGTGATAAGAAAGTAGCTGTAGACAATTCATGAACAGATGGGTGTGACTGCGCTCCAATAAAACTTTATTTACCAAATGAAGCAGCAGGCCTGATTTGTGTCACAAGCCATAGTTTGCCAAACTCTGGTCTAAAAGTTTTTTTGTGCTATTTAATTACAAATCAATAACCTATTACAAATAACTTTTCAAAGTGCTACTTTTACATTCTGAAAAATTTCAAATTTTGTATAACTTATAACAATTTTCTATTGCTGTCTTTCAAAGCTTTTGTTCAGCGAATGTAAAGATCAGCTAAATTTGGCCCATTTTTACAATGTTATTGGAGATGAACAAGGAAGTAGAGAACAATAGATACATTTAAAGGCATTTACTATGCATTCCTTTTCCTCTTTCCCAGGTTATAGGAATTCATACATCAACATGATGGACATGTTGGATTTTTAAATTAGGCATCACAGAGAGCAATCAGGGTTCATCTTATCCCTGGAAAATTTCAGCACCTGTTTACAGGTTACAGACGTCTCTGAACCCTCTGCTGCCTCCTGGATATTACGGTATATGGTCTAGGCCTTCATATCTGGCCTCTGCAGGAGAAGATTCTCAGTGCTGATGGCAAGATTGTAAATGAATTTTTAATGATGACTTAAGGAATGGGACTTAGAGAATGATAAAAGAAAAAAATTGCACAAAAATATTTTTATGTATTATCATAACTGTGGTTTATAACCACTACCATCCTAATTATGTGTAAATTTTCTTTACACAAGGAGATTATTTTTCTAATACCTTTTTGGGGTGGGGAGGGAGGCTTGAGGCATGATAAGACGACTCCCACTAAGGATATCAGTAATCACTCATTGAATAAGATGTTTGGAAGTTCAGTAATTCCAGTCCCATTTAACTTAGCACGTGTATGTCAGGCTTACATCAATTAGAAAAATGGGAGATGTTTCATTAAAAGGGGTTGAAGATTGAGAAGAGGAAGAGAAGGAAAATACCTAGAGCTTTGTCAGCAATTTTGTAAGATACATCCAAATGGAATCATTGCATTAGTTTCACTGGTTTCAATCTGGTCAGCCTCTTATACCAAGACACTTTTCTCCTATTATCTTGCTGACTGACTACTCAGTGATCTTTACTTGTTGTTAGTTCCTTCTGCCATAAGAGCCTGGAGTACTTACAGGATAGAAAACTCTTAAAGCATTAGAAGAATTAAAATGATAGAATTAAATGATAGAAGAATTAAAATAAAGGAGAAGAATTTTGTCTTTTCTTTATTGAGCCTGCTCTAATTGAGCTGTAAGATTCACAAAAGGAAGTTTGCCATTTCCCTCCAAATCACATGGCTGACATCTCCTCGAAAGTCAGGTGCAAATGTTATTGAGAGCTAACTACTCAGAATAATGCCCCATTTTCCAGCACTGAAATATTGGTTCCCTGATGCAAATATTGAGAAGTGAGTGAGATTGAGGCTAGCGCCTCAGCAGTTTCATTATAACCTGAAGAAACCCCCTTACCTTTAAGACTCTTTCCCCTCACTTGTGTGTAGAAAATGCTGTAATGTTTCTCCCTGCTTGTGACAACTTGAATTTCTTAACCTCCCCAGAGAATATTAGTTTTAAATAACACAATCCCAGTTGTAAAGAAAATGGCTAAACAATGAAGCCTTCACAACAAGGGTAATTTCTGGCAAGGCTAATCATTCATTGTATCTGAATTCCCATATTCTGCCTCCCAACCCCAGGAGCGTGGTGAGGACACACCATTTAGCAGACGCTATAGTGACGTCTAATAGGAGGCTCATTAGTTCCCAGCTCCAAAATGTCAGCATAATTTAATCGCACTGGAAATCTGGTACGACTCATGAGAAATTTTACCATTTCATGTGCATTGTAAATATTTGTAGCATTTAAATGCTTTGACAATTTTGCTTGTAGGTTGTTTTGTTTAAAATGATTACATTCATTTGACATTGTTAATACAAAATGAAGATGTATAAATGTTCAAAGGAATTGGACAGCAAGTATCTTCATGTTCAGCTTAAAGGCAGAAATAGGACTTGGGTCATTTACATTTACAAGAAGGTGTCTCCCCCAAATGTGGCTGAGAAGGACATGCTAGGATTGTTCCAAGTTTTCAATAGCATGGGTGGCAACTAAGTAGGTCTCAGATTTGAAAGAAATTTGACTGTACCCAATGAAAATTAGACCCCAGCACAATAACAATCCTGACAATTAGTATTGACACTACGCTTGTTTGAAGCCATTACCCCTAGTGGCTTTGGCTAGATTATTATGTAAGAAGCATTTAAAAAAACCCATATCCCGGGGAAGCCGGGATGGCTCAGTGGGTTAAGCGCTCACTTTGCAGCGCCGGGGCCCGAGGATCGAATCCCAGCCCCGACCCGTGCGGACCCATATGCTGAACTGGGAGCTCCCCCAGTTCAGTTCTCTCTCTGTCTCTGTATCTCTTTCTCCCTTTGTCAGAAACAATAAAAAATAAATAAATAAGAACAAAAAGGTTTAAAAAATAAATCCATATCCTGGGTGGTGAGCACATAATGTGATACATAGGTGATGTAATGTAGACTTGTATATCTGGAAACTATCTAATTGTTACCAATTAATGTCACCCCAATAAATTTAACAATAAAATTAAAATAAATAAATAAATAAATAGTAAAAATAAAAAACCCATATCATTGTGTCATATACTTAAGAAAATAAGGTCATATCATTTTTATTATGAGCACACTAAAACTTGGTGACTGACATTTCTGTGTGTGTGTGTGTGTGTGTGTGTGTGTGTGTGTGTGTGTTTTCCAAAATCCACATTTAACCCATTTTTAAGAACTTGGTAGGCTGAATATAGTATAGCTGCTTCATGCATAAGGAAACTCGCCAAAGATAATTCATACTCACCTTTGTCGGTTCAAAATGAAGAATAATAGAATTCATACTTGAATCATTAGATCTTCTAAATTTAATTCAGTGTTCTCAATAGAAAAACTAGGGTACCTTTTTCAGCAGTGCCTCAAAGAGTAAGTCCTAATATATTACTGGCTATTCTTGTCCTTCAAGTAATTGTTAATATTCAACTAACTGCACTGCACAGGCAAAATAATGTACTAAACCACATACACCATTTCCAAGTTCAGTCTTCAACATGGGGAAAGTGAGTTCTTCATATTTTGAATTTTTCTTTGTCACTTTTAAACTCTGTGGCCACCATGAATTCTATGGAAACACACAAACAAGGGAAACTGAACAGGAAACCCTCTATTTTATTATTATTATTATTATTATCAGCAGGAAATTTAGCTCAGGAAGTACATTAAAACTTTGGCCATTCAGAATCCTTAGGGAATAGATCCTTCCAGAAAGCCATGATTTGGAAATCCCTGAGGGCAAACTCCCTTAAGCCCTGAAAATAGGTTATTTAATTACTCTGAATTGAAACATTCTGAAACTTACCGGGCATTCCCTGTGTGTTAAACTGAGTTGGTTATTTCTTCATTAGTCAAAAGCATTTAACGCAAATCATTTACTTTAATACTACTTCAATGTCTTTAGATTCAAATGAGGAATGTAGAACACTTTGGCAATTAATTAAATTACTCCAGTTGTGTGTGTGTGTGTGAATTGCATTGGCTTTGGAAGATTTTCTGTCATGTTCATTGCAATCAACTCTTTCACTCTTTAATAAACTCTCCCTGTTACTTTGCAAAATTCAGTATAGAGAACCAGCCTTGTGAAAATTGTTGTAGAGTAAGTCTAAATAAGCAGTAGGTGAAAACCCTGGAGTTCTATGGCTATCTAGAAGATGGCTTTACCTCATGGACTTAGGGATATCTCAACAAAGCAGATGAAACACAAGTCAAGTGAATGAACTTTCACAGTCAGGACCCAACTATTGTTCTTAACTGTGTAGACACAGTATATGAAAGAATTGCTCAGACATATTTAAAAACAATAGTACAGTAGACATGCATCAGTATTTAATGATAAGTTGGAGGACTTGAAAAAAATGACCATATTCAAATTTCTTTTGGAGTCAAACCTAGCATATTGTTACTTTAAAACTCCCAAGTTAAATTTCATCAATTGAAGCATTAATTCTAGTAATATCTACCAAATAATAAACACATTGCAGACTGTCTTATGTTCAATGTCCAGAAAATGAAGCTACAGTGACATACCAATTTTTTAAACAAATTTTAGTGATTAAACTGTTATTTATTCATGTCAGTATTTATGAAGTGCCTTCTATTTTCTGAGACTGTGCTAGGCCTTGAGGAACTCATGGTGAGCCAAACCACACATAGTCCCAGTTCTTCTATAGTCAGTGAATTCTTTGGTGGAGCTCAGACAATCAAATTATCAATAAATATGTTAAAGCACACTGGGGTCGGGACAATGTATAGGGAAGACAGTGTCCCACGAGACTACATACCTGGGGACACTGACCCGGGCTGGGATTTCAGCAAGGCTTCTACAAGGAAGTGAGGGCTGAGGTAAAAGCGAATGAGTTGACTGGGTGAAGGTTAGTTGGTGAGCATGCCAGGCTGATGGAACAGCCCATGCAAAGGCTGGGGAGGGGTACACAGGAAAGGCACCTGCAAAAGACCATGTGGCTGAAGCTAGGGGACCAAGCAGAAGCATGGATCAAGGTAACACATGAGAGGCCCAACCGATTATGAAGGGCCTTAGAAACTTTGCAGGTTCTCTTAGGGGTTTTGTTTCTGACCTAAGAGAATGGAAATCGAAGTATCATTTGTTTTCAAGGAACAGTGTCAATGTCCAACACCAGAGAATCATTTCCTGTAGAAATCTCAACAGATTTTGTATTTTATGTGAAATATGAAACTCTAGCAAAACTTCTTTTAATGTCCCCTATGGCTCCTTAAGCCATTCTTCTATGTTACATGGATGGACTCCAATGTGACCTCCTATGGCTATTTCAGTCAATACAGTGCAACTTTACTTTCTGTTTCTTGTCATTTGTGTTGTTGCCTATCTAGGAGAGCAATTGAACGTGACCTCCAGGTGACAGTCAGCACTACATCAAAATGGGCTCCCTCTGGATCGGAGCAGGAAGATTCCAATGGTGCCTGATCGGAGGAGACAGATGCAAAAAGAACATGCGGATTGGAGGCAGAAACACAGGTCTCCGAAATGGAAGCTTCCAGGGGACAGTGGGGCTGACGGATTAGCAGGTGAATAACACTTGGACAATATTACAGATACGCCTTTAATAGATGTGCCACAGCACTTGGGGGGAAGAAAATGAAGGAGGTACATAGAAAACTAAGCAACAGAAAAAATAAGGAGTGTACTAGCTTGGGGAAAAATAAAGGATTGCATAAAAAAGAGAACACATCGGATACCCCACAATTCAATAGAAAATGTAAAAACATACAGTCAGGTAAAAGGAGAAACTACAAGTTAGGGAGGTATGTGTGTGTGGTATAAGATAATTAAATCTTCACATTCATCTTTATAAATAGGTTATGTATATTCAGTAGCTTATATATAATACTGAAAAATCCATTACAAGAATATGATTTAAGAATATGGATTTGATTTCGAGAAGAAAGAAAAAGAGCTTAAAATGATTATCTCAAAGGGATGGGATTATTAAATTTAGAAAGGAGAAGAAAGAAACTACTGTTTTAGTTTATAAACTTTTGGAGGAAATTGGACATTTTAAGATATATATGAATATATTGTTTTCATAAACATTAAAATGAACTTAAAAACAAGTATTTGTATATATTTTTCAATTTACTTGAATTTATCTGATCAGAATGAGCCAAAATTCAGCCTACTATTCAGACAAAATTAAAAACACTTAATATAAGTCCATTTGGAAAGAATTTACTGATACTTTCAAAGTTTTTTTCTTCTGCATTAAAAAATCTTTTTATCCTACAACAGCTCGAGAATTGCCAATACTGCACTTGTGGACACTTTTTGAGGTGTGAGCTTAAATGGAAAATATTTTTCTTGAAATTCTGCCAAGAGATAACAAGTATGGAAAGGAATAGCACAGCACGCCATTTCTCTGAAACAGATACACAAAGGCACACTGGCCCTTGAGCTCTGTCTCAGGATTCCACCTGACACAGTCGCAGAACTACCAATGCCCTGTGAGTTCAGGAAGCATATCTTCAACACCTGAATGGCATGACCTCCCTCACACTTCAGAAATTATTCACATCTCTTGTTTATAGATGTGTAAAGACCAGAAAATTCAATGGAAAATAGCAGAGAAACACTGCTCATTATGCCTAATGAGTCTTAAAAGGTCCATGAGTGTGCTGGGCCATTTGAAAGGCCTTTTAAGACACTTAGTGAAATTTATGGATATTCTGGAGTAGAGAGCAGTGGTCAAATCCTCGTGACATGTGGCTCTATGATGAAGCTGCCTTCTGAGAGAGGCAGTTTGTGACAAAATGTACAATAAGCAGTAACTGTAAAGATTTATTTTATTGATTTTGACAGAGACAGAGACAGAGAGAGGGGCAGAGAGAAATGGAGAAGGGAGAGGGCACAAAGTAGTCTCCATGGTTGTATGTCATCAGTTTTTGAAGTAGCTTCATTCCACACAGGTGGGTGGGGGCTGCACAGGGCAGGAACTGGGATGGGGGCCTCCCACATGGGAAGTTCACCCCAGTTCAGCATATGGGTCCACATGGGTCAGGGCAGGGATTTGATCTTCAGTCCCTGGGGCTGCAAAGTGAGCACTTAACTCACTGAGCCATCCTGGCATCCCCAATAAGCAGTAACTTTAAATTTGCTTTTTTCTAATCATTTTTAAAATTAATTCTATTAATGAGAATAATTGGGAAAGTTGGATAATAAATTTTTTTTTAATTCTAGATATAAATTTTACTAAATGTCATTGGCACCAAATTATGTACTTCATTTTTTTTTAATTCCCTGTGTAAGGCCATGCTTTTGCACCAATCAAAAAATTTTATAAGAAACATATTAATACTCATGTGCTATAATCTGCTCAGAACTGGAGTCAGAAGGCTAAGGGACTGGCTTGGTAGAACCTCAGTGTGTGAGTCAGCCGTCTAGCTGCAGACAACAATATCCATTGTGCCTAGTTCAAGCAGATACAAACAAAAAACAAATATTACAGGGTGTTAAATACTTAGTGAGTCTACAGGAAGCCAGAGAAACAGGTGTGAAGGCTGTGCCAGAAATTTCTGTTCGAAGTTTCAGTGACATGAGCCAATATTGGATGCTATTAGCACAACCTCATCACCACCTGGGACTTCTCCTGAGATGGCACTGTTGTTGCCTCCTCAGGGCCCTGCTGTGGTTTGCATGACACTGTATAGGACTGAACACCCAAATCTGCCACCGCCAGCCACTAAGAATCAAATAAGTCCACCACTCCACTCCTCA
>PVKE010027579.1:0-21516 GCA_004027555.1 Craseonycteris thonglongyai | reverse complement strand
CCACTCATTTTAGGACTAAAAAAATAAAAATAAAATAGTTATAGAACTACAATATCATATCAAATTGCCACCATAATAATAGATTACCTACCTCGCTTTTAGTTCATTTAAAATCAAATATATCAAAACACTGTGATCCTAGCTAACCGTCACGACCCGATCAGTCCAGCAACCGCAATCCAAATGGCAACTTGGCGTCCCCCAGTTGGGGGGAGGAGAGTTTAAAGAGCGCAGTGGCTACACAAGACGCGACGTGTACAAAGGCGAAAGCTAGGGAAAAACTTACACATACGATATCGCAAACATACCAACGCATATAATAAACCTGTATAGATACTCAAACAATATTTTAAAATTCTAACAAATGTATAAAAATAAATTATAGTTTTACTTAGTGTTTATGAAAAACTTCTGATGCAGTCAAATAAGGGCGGGCGCACACAAATCGGGCTGCGGGCGCCATGGCACAGGGTTGGGAATCCCTGCTCTAATCCTATGGTTGGCTCCACTGGCAACCAACCCCCAACCTTAGGTGGGGTTCAAAAGTCGCCTCATTAGCATAACAAAAGACACAGTGGTTGCTCTCATCCCAAGTTAGGAAATTCCAAGGGTTTTAGGAGTCCTGCCAGAACCAGGACAAAGACCAAATTTATGTTATTATTTCTTATTACAAATCACCGTGTCACAACCGCAAGCTACGCTGTTACCTACGCCAGCAACCTGTTACTTCTTATTGCATGGGCACGTCAGGTTTTACAGCCGTTCTCTTCGGATGGGCACCTGGACCGTTTCTGGTCTGGATTTAGTCTGAATATTTGCTTAGTCTGTGTGTGTAGAGCGATGCTCTCACCCTCTTGAGTAAGACCTAGGAGGACAGCGCTGGGTCATAAGACCAGAAGTGATGCCTCCCGGCCCTCGTGTTTTCCTCCTCTTGTAGAGCCTGCCCCGATTCCTCTCCCTGGGCTGGTGTGCGGTCGGGGTGCAGCAGCAGGTCGGGGCTGGTACCCCGGCCAGGACCCCAGCTTGCTGGCCTGTTTGTTCAGTTCACTCCACTGGGCGCTTTTCTGCTTACATCTTTTCCGGCTGATCTTTTGATTCATAGCAGATACTTTGATTGCTTTTCAAATCAGCGAACAGGGCGTTATTTTAAAGGAGGCTTCTGAGGTGTTATGAAGATGAGGGTGGCGCTCTTAGGCATAGAGAGCCACTAGGAAACAATTATTAGAACATGGGCGAAGGGATGAAAGAAATCAGTGAGCAGTGAGCCCTTAATTGTGTGCATCAGTTTTAGTAGTAAATTAGCATTTCAGGAACGCATAGCCTCATCTTCATGTGGGCATTACATGTGTTATAGTGACTCTGGGACAAGAAGACTGGGTGAGTGCTCTGTTTCCAAGAACACAGTACCCTTCCACAGGACAGCATCACTCATGATCCCCACCCCACCCATTCAACCCTCTCTTGTTGCCGTACCAATCAAGATGCCATAATAAGTATGGGAATTTTTATCAATAAAAGGAGAGCTTGCAGCCAAAACTGCCATTTAGATGATACTCAACCTTAAAAAGGATTCCATCCAGTAGGTTGGTTTTTTGTCTTATAATGCTGAGTACACGCAACCCCAACCAATCAGCTTTCAAAAGCCCCTTTCTGAAGGAAGGGGGAGTCCTGACATCTTGGGATCAGAGCTACTGAATGAAGCCAAAAGAAATGTTATGGGTTCAACCATAACAGGTAAGATAAACACTAAGATTTCATGGCTCCTACAAAGCAAATAGAGTTTTAAAATTTCAGGATCATGAAATAATTTAAAATAAGAAAAGATTTCATTGGGTAAGTTCTAGTGAGATATAGGCTGTTTAGATATAGGCTTATCCATTCCAGTTAAAATGCATTTGGCTGCAAGGTAGAAAGTTTACAGTATATAGCAAGTCAAATGTAGGAAAGTTTATTAACAATGAGTTTGAAACTGATGGTTCTAGCTCAATAACGTCATTAGGGCCCAGCGCCCTTCATTCTTCTTCTCTGCCACCCTTAGTTTATTAGCTTTCTTCTTCAACTTTGTGACCTTATAGCCCCAAAATGGCTGCTATAGCTCCAGGTGTCACATCCTCACATAAAATCTTTCAAACCAGAAAGGGAGAGGGCAACTGCTCACACATTTATCTCTTTCAGTATGGAGAAAAATCTTTCCCAGAAACCTCTGGCAGACTTCTTACTTCTGTTGGTGAGAATTGGGTCATGTGTTCATCCTGACACCAGCCACCTCAATAAAAGGGAATAAGATTATCATGATCAGGACCAATCAAAAGTCAACCTCTGGGGTTGGATGATAGGCAACAGGGGATGATTGATTTGGTTGTCTCACTGTACCCTTCTAGTCCAAATCCAGTAAAATCATCCCCCTTCCAAAAATACTTCTGTACTGCATTTGCTCTTGTACAACATTTTCTCTCTAGTTCCATGCCTCGCTGGGGGGTGAACCCCCAGCACTGCTCACTTCCACCAATGTTTATCAGAGTTCATTCTTTCTATTCCATTCTTTTTCTGGAATGTGATCCCAGCACCCTTTTCCCCAGCACATTGGCCACCAATTTGATGCCTTGATGTCCCTCTATAGAGATTGTTTTTCAGAACTAGCCTTAAAAGGAAGTCATCAGGCTTCTCACAGACCTTACAAAATTTTAGGGGCCACAACTACCTGTATGGCCAGGGGCCTTCCTTCCTTCCTTCCTTCCTTCCTTCCTTCCTTCCTTCCATCCTCCCTCTCTCCCTCCCTCCCTCCCTCCTTTCCTTCCTTCCTTCCTTCCTTCCTTCCTTCCTTCCTTCCTTCCTTCCTTCTTTCCTTTCTAAGATTTATTTTATTTTGTTCAGAGAAGGTAAAAAAGAGACAGAGAGAGACAGAGAGAGAGAGAAGGGGGAGGGCCCAGAGCAGTCTCCATCGTTGCACATCATTAGTTTTTTGATGTAGTTTCATTCCACACAGGTGGACGTGGGGCCAACCAGGGTGGAACTGAACTGGGGATCTCCCTCACGGGAGGCGAGAACCTTTGCTGCCATCCCAGCAGTTACCAATTGCACGCTGCAGTTCAGCATGTGGGTTTGCACGGGCTGGGGCCAGGATTTGATCGTTGGACCTGTTGCAAGGCAAGCCCTCAACCTGTTGAGCCATCCGGCCTCCCTTTTCCAGTTTCTTAATGACTTCTTGGGTAGCTTTCCTAGGTTTATGGTCACACTTGGTGATTTAACATTTCCTAGCCTCCTCCCCCTCCCCCTATAAGCTGAGACTTGACCTGTGGCCCAGGGAACCTGTGGCAGAGATGAGTCAAGGCTACCTTTTCCTTCTAGATTGAGCTGCCCTAGTTTTTAGTTGAAGGGGTACCCTTCCTTCTATAATAGAGAAACGCTCCTCCTACTTCACGACCGTCAATGAAATCTTTTTTGGAAACCTTTAAAAATGTGTTAATTAACAACATTATACTGCTGAGCCACCTCAGCTTTCCAAATCACTATCATAAGACAGGAATGCCCTACTGCTGCTTGGAGGGTCCAGGTAGGAACCTGTGGCAGCCTTGCTTTTCAGCCACCAGGGTTTCAGATAAGGAGTTTTCAGATGCAAAATTCAACCTTTATCTTTACTGTGCATTTTCCAAAGAACTAGGACCCTGAGTCTGCTTATCAGTGTCTACACAAAGCCCTGCTTTGCTTTGAGCCTATCAAACAGGGCTCCTTGAAACTTCACAGAAACATTCCCTTTGCCCCAAATCCTATAAGAACCCAGCCTCTTCTTTTGTGAGATGCCTCACTCTTCTATGGAGTGTGGCCTTCTCTGCTCCAGCAAGATAATAAACCTAACTTTGTTGGGCTACCTTGTGTGAAATAGGCTTTTATCACTCTATTGGATGAGAACATTTCTCCAGCTGGTGCATTCTCAGTGGGGCAATATTGCCCGCCAAAGAGGTGAAAATTAGTTCTGGGGGAGCAAAAAGAAAATCTCATAGTGGTTTGTGATGCTCCAAAGGGCCACGCTCATAAATAGATGTATAGTATATCTGTTGTATTAAAATTTCATGGGCAGGGAGGGGAAGGTGCTGAGTAGGAAAAAAATATATCTCAAAAGGCTCCTTAGGGGGGCAATGACACAATACTGTTTGAAAACAGTGCTTCAGCTAATACTGAGTGGTTTCTGGTGTCCACTGTGGGTTAGGTGCCCAATTGTTGGCTCTCTTTTGCAGGGAGGATTGAGTTCCTCTGACCTTTGTCTTGGGAGATCCAACCTGGTTTGACCTCTTCCTGAACCCCTAGAACTTCCTCTCGTGCCTGTGACCCCCTCACCCCAGCTTGCTCTGCCAAATCGCGAGCTGACATGACGCTCCACGGCCCACACTGTGTGCAGATGGCTGGGCTCTGAACTTCAGGGACTTCAACACTAATGTCTTTAGTATCGGATTTCTTCCTGGTGGGGGATTGGGTCTCAGGTGGAAGGAGAGAGATCTCATTTCTGTGTGAGATTACATGGTGCACTCACACGCCATCTCTTTATCAATCTCTTTTCCCTGCTTAGATGGGCCCAGAGCAGAAGTTCCAGAACATTCTCTGAGCACCCCTTTCCCTTGGCTTCCAATAGGGAAAACGATATCGCATTCCCCTTCTGCCTGCACAACAGCCTTTTGCTTATACTAACTGGTGGTGGGGAGGTGAGTGGAGTGCACTGGCTGATGGTTGGGGACAACTAAGCCAGTTAAGTGGCCTCTTATTCCCCTTTATAAATGCTGGTGGAGGAGTCGGACTGTGTTCCCCATGGCTCTCTTTCAAATATGGGGTTTTCAACTCCCCTCCACCTTGGGCCTGTAATCAATCCTGAAGTTGCAGGATTCACCTTTGTTCCATTTGTTCCTGTGTCACTTTTGTTCCCTTTCTGAACCATGTAGGCCAGGGGTGTCCAACCTTTGGGCTTCCCTGGGCCACATGAAGAATTATCTTGGGCCACACATAAAATATACTAACACTAACAACAGCTGATGAGCTAAAAAAATATATATCACAAAAAAAAATCTCATGTCTGAAGAAAGTTTGTGAATTTGTGTTGGGTGGCATTCAAAGCTGTCCTGGGCCACATGCGGCCTTCGGGCCACGGGTTGGACAAGCTTGATGTTGCCCATGTTCACATCAACTTCTTAGTTAGCAGCCACCATGCCAGAGTGCCTTGGGACAGACAGGTGAACCATGGGACAGACAGACAACTCATGCCTTTATCTCTGCACAGTGTGGATGGAAAAAGGGCCACATACTAAACCCAACAAGTTCGGGGCTGCGGGCTGCATAAACAGGCCCTACAAACTCAGAGACCGAAATTCAGCACAAAGGATGGTCTGAATATAAAAATACCTAAGGTGGGCCACGGTGGGTAGTCACAGCCTTGGCCTGTAGCTTCCTTAACAAAGGTCAATGTTTACCTTAAGTGAGCCTGTCTATTGTCTTTCTCATCTAAGATAACATACCCTTGGAATGTCAAAGGAATCCCTTTATTCCGACCTGCCAGGACACTAGAGCAGGAAACTGGAATTCCTCACTGTTATCTTGTTCCCTGATTACCATCTCTATGCGCTGTAATGCTAACTACTAACTATCCTGTATCCACCATGTAAAAGAAGTATCTGTCTTGGCAATTTACTTTTTATCCAATTCCAGAGATTTCCCAGCTTTGCTTTCTCCTACCCGCTTAATCTACTTCCAATGGATTTCATGTAACCCTCCTCCTTTGATTTTAATTTATAAAATAAGTTACAAAATGGCCATTTTCTGGAGCATTTTCTAAATTCTTTGAGATGTTGCTTCCTAGCAATTGTTATCAATTTGGCTCAAATAAACTCTTAGACTTAGAAGCTTTCTCTCTCCCTCCCTCTCTCTCTCTCTCTCACTTCCATTTTTTTTTTTTTAAGATTTATTTTATTGTTTTTGACAGACATAGAGACAGAGAGAGAAGGGGGAGGGCCCAGAGCAATCTCCATAGTTGTTTTTCAGAAATTTTTTTGACATAGTTTTATTCCACACAGGTGGTCAGAGAGTTGTGCAGGGCGGGAACGGGCTGGGAGCCTCCTGCATGAGACGCACACCCCTTGAACTGGGGGGGGGTGGGGGTGGGGGGTCTTGATTAAAAATTTGGTCTATCTCCCGCCGTTCCCTAGCTTGTCGTGCATTCTTTCCAAAAATCTGGACTTTTTTAAAACGCCGCGGGACGCGGGACAAATTGTTAAAAATCGGGACTGTCCCGCCAAAAGCAGGACGTCTGGTCCCCTTAGGCCTCCTACATGGGAGCTCGCCCCGGCAGGAACCAAATTGTCCCCCCCTCCCCCGACATGGGAAGCACACCACAGTTTAGCATATGGGTCAATCCTTGGACCTCGGGGCTGCAAAGCGAGTGTTCAACCCTCTGAGCCATCCCGGCTTCCCAGAAGCTGTTAGGCTGGATGTTTTTTCGTGGACAGCACAGAGATGACATCTCTCTCCCTCCACTTGAGACCCAACCCCCCACTAGGAAGAAAGCAGATGCTAAAGACATTACTCTTGAAATCCCTGAAGTTCTGAGCCCAGCCACCTGCACTCAGTCAGTGCAAAATAAATGTTTTTGACCTGAAGCTGACTGAGTACAAACAAGTGTCAGCATTTCTCGGGCTGCCTTGCTGGGAGAGGAGGCCCTGACCAACTGTTTCTCATGTACCCTCCATCAACGAAACATAAAGTTACTAAATGATCACCTCGCGATAAAAACAGCTCTTAAGAACATACCTCTGTCACTGAAGTCAACTGTGCTGAGTAATTAGCTTAAGTTATGTCTTAGAGAAGACTTTGCCTTTTTGAGGTTTCTTCACCGAGAAGAAGATGCATCAATACAGATAGCTGATCTGCTTTGCATATACTTCTGCTTCTCACTGTGACCTGTTGATATTTGTCCTGGCCAGACTGCCTCACTGACTCTGGAAGTTGGACTCGGACAGTCACTGCGGATGGCACACAGTTGGAGGCAGGACAACAGTGGCTAAGGGGCCTGGATGTCAGAGTCAGCTAAGCCCAGCATCCTGCCTCACTTTAATCACTTACTGGCTGTAGGACCGCAGGTAAGAGACTTCACCTCTCTGGGCCCATTCCTTCAGCTGTAAAATAGAAGTAGCAATACTCCCCGCCACGTGGTTATTGAGAGGTTGAAGACAGCATGTCAGGACAAGTCCTTAAGAAGAGGGAGCTATTATCTGTATTCCTCCAACCCAGACCCTCTGTCAGGATCCAGGCATCTCACTGTTTAGCCCTTTTCCTTCAGTGTTAGATGTTTTATCCTTTCCTCCACCAATCCCACCTGACCCACATATACCATCAGAAAACAGAATAAGAAAAGACCATTCACTTTGGCTTGCTTTCAGATTTATTTAATTTTTGTTCTGTCATTTTTCACAAATGTCCTTAAAAATCTAAATGTATTCCACAAAGGAAAGTTTCTGGAAAAGTTCACATGAGAGCAGGAGGCTCCTTCATGCCTGAGTACCCTACTCCTGACCTGCCGGATCAATGGCTCTGAAGGGTAGATTCTCCTTCTCTCCAGTTCCAAGTCACTGGGACATTCCCTCGAACCCTGGACACTACTCTCAACTTCTCTCCCCAAATAAAATCCCAGGAGCTGGCTCGCTGCCACAGGGAGCTCATTTTTCTCCAGTGCTCTCTCTGACTACTTCCCAGGGCTTACTCCGGAGCGTGGGGGCAGGATGGGAAGAGAGAGCCGTGTGGTAAGATCAAGAATTGGGCTTTGGTGGGCATGTCCTTAGGAAGGCTGGGTGCCCGCTCTGCCTGGGTGGCATCAGTCCCCAGTCTGCCACTCCCAGGCCCTACCTGACATGAGCTAGGAACTGCCCTGTGGGCGATACGTCTTCCAGTCCAGGCCTCTTGGCCACCTGCTCTGCACCCTCCTGGAGTCCAATACCGTTCTCTAGTTGGACAGCTCCTGAGACTGCCCTACTCCTTCAATCTTCTCCTTCCCTTTCACGCTGCCCTCCTGCCTCCAAGGGCCCCAGGTCCCAGTCAGCCTCCCCAGCAGCCCCCAAAAGTCAGCTTGGAACCCAGATGATGAGAAGTAGTAGACCAGGGGGTCAACACACGTATTCAGGGTGCTGAGGAGCAGTGCATAAAGTCTCCACATTGGGCTTTCATTCTGGATGTAGCCCATGACATGGGACACGTTGTAGGGCCCGAAGCAGACGAGGAAGTTGAGCAGTGTGGCTGACACGAGCCCTGCCACCCTCTTGCACCGGTGACGGCTGGCTCCCCTGCTGAGCATGTATATCAGGCGGCTGTAGCAGTAGCTGGTGATGAGCAGAGGCACCCCAAAGAGGACCACACCCATCTCCAGCCGGACAGGCAGGAGAACCTCCAGCTGGTCCCCCTGGAATTGCAGGTAGCAGGTGTCTTTGGTACCCTGGCCAGAGGAGGAGTTCCCAGAGAACTCGGTGACGTAGACCACGCTGCAGTGCGCCGCGGCTACGAGCCAGCAGGCCCCGCTGACCAGGCCAGCCTGTCCCAGCCTGGGCCGGGTCTTGTACCACAGCGGGTAGGCCACGCTCAGGAAGCGCTCGATGCTCACAGCTGCCAGGAAGAGGGGAGTGAGATAGACGGTGGTGAAGAAGAGGAACCTGGAGAAGGGGCAGAAGATGAAGGGCAGGGGCCAGCGCATGCCGTTGGCTGCCTCTGCCATGCGCAACGGCAGGAACAGCAACAGGAGCAGGTCGGATAGGGTCAGGTTCAGCAGCAGCACGTCCACGGCCACTGGGCGGCGCTGCAGCTTGCCCACGAAGATCACCAGCGCCCCCAGGTTGAGGGGGAGCCCCACCAGGAAGGCGAAGAGGTACACGGAGAAGTAGAGCCAGTGATTGCCAGGGAAGAAGGACGGATCCGGGCTTGTGTCCATGGTCAGAGCCACTGTGGAGGGAGAGGGAGAGTAGTGTGGACGGGGATCTTGCACCAGCAGCGTCCCAACTATCCACAGGGAACAGCATCAGCACCCCGACTCCCTCACACCCCCTGATGCCTTCCCCAGGGGGGTCACCCTGCCTGTCTCGTTTTCCTTACCCTAGTAAAGCAAGCGCCCCGGCGGCCCCTCCACGTAACCCCTCAGGCCCCGTACTCACCTGCTTTGAGAACCCAAGTGCTTTGCCACCAAGCACCTTATCAGCTCTTCCAGAACAAGTGTGGTCAGCTATCTATCTGGCAGAACTGATAAAGACCTGACAGTGCAAGGGACGTCACTCACTGCCGAGCCATGGCACAAAAGGTGCCTTTAGCTGCACTAGCAGAGCTGCACAGTATGCAAACTCTGGAGCAAATTCCACAGCTGCAGGCCTTGCTGCGGCCCCAGGACAGGGTGCCCGATGCAAGCCTGAGCTGACTCCCCATCTTTCCCTCCCTGATCCTCCATTTGCATTTTATGTGCTCCTGCAGGGTAATACTCATCCAGTTTGCCTTGTAAGGGCAGGAAGCATCACGTGCTGTCAAGGAGAGTTCGGGCTCTGGAACCGGAGGCCTGAGTTCAAGGCCGCCCCCATCACTTGATTAACTGATGTGGGGCGAATGACTTACACTCTCTGAATCTCTGCTTTCTCATCTGGAAAACAGGGATAATCATAGTCCCAATCCCATAGGGTCACTGTGTAGATGAAAGCATTACAGTAATACATGTCAAATGCTTAGAATGGAGTGTCACGTGTTACCATGAGTACTTAGCAGGTGTTAGTTGTCATCATCTCAGTCACTGGTGTGGGCTTATCTCTGGGGTGATGATAATAATGACATTAATAATAATGATGACTGGAGAAGCTGGGATGGCTCATCGGGTTGAGAGCTCCGGGGACCAAGGATCGAATCCCGGACCTGGCCTGTGTGGACCCTTGTGCTGAACTGGGGAGTGCTTCCCATGTGGGAGGCTTCCAGTTCAGTTCTGGCCTCCTGGTTCGGCTCCTGGTTCCAGGGGGTGTGCCTCCCATGCGGGAGGCCCCCAGACCATGTCCCGCCCTGCGTGGCCCTGCCCACCTGTGTGGACTGAAACCTTGTCAAAAACTGATGACAGACAACTATGGAGGCTGCTCTGGACCCTCCCCCTTCTCTCTCTCTCTCTCTGTCTCTGTCTCTGTCAAAAACAATAAAATAAATCTTTAATAATAATAATAAAGACAATGGTGGCAGTGATGCTCACAGCTCCTCTTTCCTGGCACACAGTCCATAGGCAATACTCTGCTTCTCCGGGCATCACCATTATGCTTTGAAATTCTGTGCCTCCCAATGCAGAAGGGATTCACTCCAGGTAATATTGCTTGTTAAGTATCACCACCCAAGTTCAAATGCAAGCTCTGTCCAGCTTCAGAGAGTATCTATTTATCCATTCGCATGTTTATGGAACACAAAGAGATACCACTTCATTCACATCTCACGGGAATGGCTATAAGCAAGAAAAAAAATCAGGTAACACCAAGTGTTATTGAGAGGAAATGGAAACCCTCACCCATTGCTGGTGAGAATATAAAATGGTGCAGTCACTTTGGAAAGCAGTTTGACAGTTTTTTTTTTTAAGTAAACATACGGATGCTGGATGGCTCAGTGGTTGAGCACTTATCTTGCAATCTCAAGGTCTGGGGTTCAATTCCCAGACCAGGCCCGTGCATCCCCACATGCTGAACTACGTGTGGCACCACTGGTAACTGCCAGGATGGCTTGGTGGCAAAAGCTTTTACCTCCCATGCAGGAGGCCCCCAGTTGGGTTCCCACCCTGTACGGCCCCACATCCACCTGTGTGGAATGAAACAGCTAATGATATACTACTATAGAGACTGCTCTGTTTCCTCCCCCCTTCTCTCTCTCTCTTTCCCCTTCTCTCAAACAATAAAATAAATCTTTTTTTATTTTAAAAAGTAAACATAAATTTACCGTGTGGCCCCATTCTGCTATGGTATCTACTTAAGAGAAATGAAGACATCAGTCCATGTTCAAATAGCATTAATCATAATAGCCAACAAGTGCAAAAATCACCTGGTGGTCCATCAGGTAGTGAATGGATAAACCAGGTGGCATCGCCACACAATGGACACTATTTGGCAATAAAAAGGAATGAAATACCCATGTGCACTCTACACGGATGAACCTCAAAAACATTATTCTAAGTGAAAGAAGCCAGACATAAAAGACCATATATTATATGCTTTTGTTGACATGAAATATCCAGGACAGGCAAATTTACAGAGATAGCATGTAGATGACTGGTTGCCTGAGGACTGGGAGTGGAAATGGGATTAACTGTACATGAGCTTGAAAGGAAATTTTAGTTATACAATACAGTGCTAGCAACTCTAGTGATCAAAAAAATAATAAATGACCATGAAGGATCTTACTGGGATGATGAAAATGTTCCAAATTGGATTACAGTGATAGTTGCATACCTCAGTAAATTTACTAAAAACCATTGGTGATTTTTATGAAATTTTATCTTAAATAAGTTGTTAAAAGTACACCAGTGAACAAAGCTAAGCTTTTGCTGTCATGGTGCGCACATGTGGGGTGGGGGCGTGGTAGGTAGGGGGTTGAATAATGGGAGGAAAACCAAGACATCAATAAGACAGAGGCAGAGAATCACTGGACAAAGCACTGCAGGCAGAAGAAATGGGGGACAGGGGGTTACACAGCTTGACCTGCTGGGGTAACTGGCAGAAGGTTTAGGGCTCAAGGGGCAAGGGGATTATGGGAGGGCAGCAGGTCTGCATGGGCTGGAGTTGGGGCTTTTAGGGAAATTCTCTAGTGTCACCACTGCACAGGAAATAAACACGCTTCTGGCTCCCGTGAAGCCTCAAGACAAGTTACTTGAGGTCTCTGGCCTGTTTCCGTATTTATAAAACAGCTAATAAAAACTTTCTTTGGGGAAAGCTGGGATGGCTCAGCGGGTTAAGTGCTCGCTTTGCAGCCCCGGAGACTGAGGATTGAATCCTAGCCCCAGCCCTGGCCCTTGTGAACCCATATGCTAAACTGGGACAACTATGGAGACTGCTCTGGGCCCTCCCTCTTCTCTCTGTCTCTCTCATTCTCTATCTTTCTCTGTCTCTGTCAAAAATAAATCTAAAAAAAAATTTTGGAGGGCTATGGTGAGCATTCACTCATTCAGCAAACATTTACTGAGAGCCTACTTACTATGTGCTGGACTCTCTTCTAGGTGCTGGGGATATATCAGCAAAGAGAACAAAATTCCTTGCCGTTGTAGACATTTAGGCATGAAAAGAGGTAACTTGTATAAACCAGTTTGTGCATGCCAGGCACACAACTACCACGTTTGGTGCTTCTATATATAGACGTTCATGGCATTACTGTCATTAGAGAACCAAGTCTGCTTTCTACACTTGGCAGAGCAGAAGCTAAGGTGTCTATATCCCTCATGGCCACTCCTCTGCCACTGTCTCTTGCGTGCAGGGTGCCACCATTTACCTTTGAAAAGTGGACCTCAGGGATGCCGGGGTAGCTCAGCAGGTTGAGCACTTGCCTTGCGACCACGAGGTCTGGGGATTGAGTCCCAGCCCTGGCCTGTACAAACCCATATGCTGAACTGTGGTGCAGCTGGTAACTGCTGGGATGGCTCAGTGGCACAGGTTCTCACCTCCCATGTGGAGGCCCCCAGTTAATTCCCGCCCCACGTGGCCCCACACCCACCTGTGTGGAATGAAACCATGTCACAACTAATGATGTACAACTATGGAGACTGCTCCGGGCCCTTCCCCCTTCTCCATTCTACTTTTCTTCAAAAACAATAAAATGAATCTTTTTTTAAAAAGTGGACCCCCAAGGACAAGCATTAACTCGATACCCTAGGTTTTCCCAATGTACCCTGACCCTTGGGGGCCTTGCCTTGAAGGATCGCATCCCACATCTACCCCTTCCTTGCTGTGGGGATTTGGGCAAATTTCTTCACCCAGCAAAATGAAGATGATAATGGCATCTGGCTTCAGGACACTTACTCATGCAGTGCCTTTGTGCAAATTGGGAAAAGGTGTCCCCTCCCGGTGCGCTGTTTCAGGAGTGGGTGGTGTCCTTCTTCAAATTAGAACAATGTGTCATTTCCCCCAGATGGAAGCCGCCCTAGGCCAGGCACATGGCTTGGTGAGCAAAAAGCACGGGCTAGGATTTGGTCAGTTTGCCCTTCTGCCTGGCACCCTCTTGTAGTGAACAACCTGCCCATCTGTACCGCAGCTACATGACTCCATGAAAGAGTTCTGTGAGAGACAACACTTGTAAAGCACTTGGCGCCGCGACTGTCACATATTAGCGACTCTATATTTGTTGTCGATTATTTCTGGTGGTGCTAGTCTTTCCCTCCCCCTGCTGAGGCATTTTTTTCCTCCCAACTCCTGTTCACAGTTCTAATGCTGCCCCCTTGTGAATTCCCAGTGGTATCACAGTGTCATTATTTTGCCTCCTGCCTCCTGGCCCCTTCAGAAATTAAAATATTCTCTCCTAGGGAATGACTTTGGAGTAGCATCTCCCCACGTGGAACATCAGAGTGGCAGTTCCTCTGGATTAGAAGTAAAATGTTCCTCCTTCCCCTCAGTAAAAGCTCTCTGCGCATAGCACACAGGCAGACAGGCAGCTGAGGACGGAGGAGAGGCGGATAGAGGCGGGAGTCACGCTGTTGCGTGCAGAGGCAAACTTACGTTTGTCCTGTGGCCCAGCTCCGGGCCTCCATTCTTCCCTCTGACTGGACGCAGTCTTGCCAGGCTGTCCTTCCCAGAAGTGGCTCCAGAGGGGCGCCCAGGCTAGGCTACCCTGCAGTTTCTTTGGCGCATCCCCCGCCAGGGGCCTGAAGAAGCCACCGGCCTCTCCTGCGGCTTGTCCCTTCCTTCCAACACTGGCTACTACTTCTGGGACGTTCCCCCTTTCGTTCTTGCCACACATGATGTCCCTCGGCCAGGGCCCACTCCCAAGTAGCCGGTCACCAGTGGGTTGAGCACCACACTCCAAGCACCTGTGAGGAGCCCCAGCTTCCGCCAGCGGCCTCCCAGGTCGGGGTGCAGGAAGCCGGCCACATTGGAGGCGTTGTAGGGTCCCAAGCAGAGCAGCAGCGTGAGCAGGGCCCCGCCAGCCACCCAGGCGGCTCTGAGCTTTCGCCTGTGGCTCAGGCCGGAGCCGGCCAGTGCCCGGAGGCAGCCCACATAGCAGAAGGCTGTGATGACCAGCGGCAGAAAGAAGAGCAGGAGAGAGAGGCTGAGGCGAGCGGGGCCCGCGGAGGCTGGGTCCCAGGCCTCCAGGCAGACTGGAGAGCCGTTGACCGGTGTGTTGATGCCCAGCGAGCTGGTGGTATTGTCCATCCAGCCTCCCGGAGCCTCCAACCCAAAGACCAGCCCGAGGTGACAGAGGACAAGGGCCCATATGGCCACACACACGCCCCAGGAATAGCAGGGCCTCCGGGCAGCTTGGTAGCCCAAGGGGAAGGCGGCGCCTAGGTAGCGGCCAGCACTCAGGGCGGCCAGGAAGCCACCGCCCGCGTAGAGCGGCGCGAAGTGGGCCAGGGCAAAGGCAGGACAGAGCGCGGCCGGCAGGGGCCAGGTGCCCGCAGCCAGGGCCTCCACGGCCTTCAGGGGCAAGGAGGCCGCCAGCAGGAGGTCTGAGCAGCCCAGGTGAAGGGCATAGACCAGGCTGGGGGTGAGGCGGTGCCGGGCGTGGGCCACGGCTCCCCCAATGGCCAGGGCGTTGAGCGGGAAGCCCAGGGCAAAGGCGGCCACATAGAGGGCAAAGGAGAGCTGTGGGGGCAGGTCCATGGGGCCCGGTGGCTTCCTCAGCCCCTGCGCTCCCTGGCTTGCTCCCTGCCCTCAGATCGTGGACCTGGGGACCTCCGCTCCTACGGTCACAAACTGGCTTGGGCAGAGCTCAGGGTGTTGGAAGCCGTCTGACAGAGGCCCGTGGAGGGAGGGGCAGCCAATTAACGGTGGATCCTGGATGGGGAGAGAACTGTGAGCCCTCTGTCTTCTGCTTTCTGTCCGAGGTCCGTGCAGCCTCTTAAAATGCAGTGTGAACGTGGAAGTACCAGAAGACAGAACCCAAGTTGTGCAGGTCCTGGAACAGGGAGGGCCACTTGATTTCTGAGAGTCTGTGAAGAGAAGGGGTAGAGGGAGTTCAAAACAGAGTTGGGCTCCACAGAATGTGTTTTTCCTAGAAATAGAAGTTAGATGTCTGCTTTCTCTCCCTTCTCAATTCCCTCGAGAAAAGGGGCTGCTCCCCTCAGAGGACAGCTTGCCCAGCAGCGGAGGGTTGGTGGCAGCTCCTAGCCAGGGGAAGAGACGTTGGGGTTTGGGTCGGGTGGAGGTCCCCAGGGGAGAGTCCTAGGGAAGCCAAGTCCCGTGGTGTCACTGGGAGTGACCTTAGCTAACTTCAGGAGCTCCCGGAGCACTGAAACCTGGGGGTCTGGGGAATAACTGTTGGTGGAGAGAGAAGCCACAGGAAGAGGGACTCACCTCTGGGTGCTGCCAGATGTCTCTGAGGGAGGGTGCTCAGGATGGGCAGAGGGCGGAAAGGAGGGAAGGGCGGGGTGGCAGGGCCATTAGCCCTAGGCACTAGCAGCCTGGGTGAGCAGCTAATGGGGCATCGCCTGCTGGAGCTGAGGCCAGATGGAAGGAGGTGAGGGTCCAAGCTAACGTGAACACAGGAAGGGGAGGGCAGAAAGTGGGCTTTTTCTGGGTAGAGTGAGCAGTGCATAGCCTGCCCCTTGGGGGAGCAGGGTCGGTGAGGTTCACCCAGAGCCCAGCTTTATCCCCCACCCAACCTCTTCAAACCTGCTCTGGGGGCCTTGTCATCTCTACCCCAGGTCACTTCAGTCCCCCCACACTGTCTCCATTTGGTCATTTATATGTGGGATAATGAAAGAACTATTCCAAGGTGTGGCTGTGCCACCCCGCCCCCAACACGTACTGGTGTGGGCACGTGCTTCGGGGCAGCACTCCTTCCTTCTCCCTCTCCATTCTGCTCTGGCTGATGACCCTGATCGGACCCTTCCTGGGTCGGTAGGAGGGGGGAGAGGAGAGACCAGGGACAAGCATGGCAGCTTGCTGTGGTCCGGCTGTGGTCTCCACTCTGCCTCTCTGGGCTGCACGGACGTCAAAGGGGACTCCTCCTCACAGTGCATTCCCCAGATGATTGATTGATTGATTGATTGATAGATAGATAGATAGATAGATAGATAGATAGATAGAGGGAGAGAACTCTGTGAGTGTCTGTCTCTCTCTGCTACCTCAAACTGCCAACACAGACTTTTTTTAAAGATTTATTTTATGGTTTTGAGAGTAGATGATCATAGATAGATAAAGGGTGTCCCAAAATTCACTCAAGATTTGAATTTTGCGTCATTTGTGCGGTAAAGTGTTGCCAACAAAAAAAACGACAGCATGACAGCTGACAGTTTAGGGTTATTAAAAATGGAGCGCTACACGAAAAAACGTGTTTTCATTGTTGAGCAATGAAAATTTACAATTTTTAATTATAAACCTGTGTTTTCTATCAAAATTACTTCTTGCGTGAACTTTGGGACACGCTTTAGATAGATAGATAGATAGATAGATAGATAGATAGATAGATAGATAGATAGATAGATAGATAGATAAGATTAGATAGATAGATAGATTAGATAGGGGGAGGGCCCAGACCAGTCTTCATAATTGCACATCATTAGTTATGCTGTGGTTTTATTCCACACAGGTGGGTGTGGGGCCACACGGGATGGGAACTGAACCGGGGCCTCCTACATGGGTGGCCAGAACCTTTGCTGCTGAGCAATCCCAGCAGTTACCAGTTGTGCCGCAGTTTAGCATATGGGGTTGCATGGGCCGGGGCCAGGAATCGAACCCCGGACCTTGAGATTGTGAGGCAAGCACTCAATCACTGAGCTATGCCAGCATCCCTAACACAGACCTTTGACTTCAGTTTTCTTGGGTATGTGTGTGTCAGTCACCAGGCCACTATGCCCCTCCCACATTCCTAGTCACCCTAAATAAGTAAGTAAGCTTCTTTGGGTGGTTTTCTGGCAGTGCTTCTCGCCAGGCTTCAGGTGGGGACAGCTTATCAATAACTCCCTCCAAAGAAATAATCTAATACCCTTTCTCTGCCTCAGTCACTAAACTGATTCCTGCTTACTCCCCTTCCAAGTCCCACGTAGGTGGTCCAATACCTCCCACAGGATATCGAAGGACTTGCCACCCTCTGGTCAGTATTTTCTCTTTGGGAAACTGTGAAACTGACAGAATGGAGGGGAAAGGCAAGAAGAGAGCCATTCTACCTCCTGTAACAAGCGTTTGGGAAAAGAGCAAAGCTGGGCTTGGAGGGAGACTATATCTTCAAGGTGTCCGCTGCAGCCCTGCCCTCCTGGCGGTCCAGGTCTCCAGCCAGGACCACTTCCTCTGAGGGCCTTCCTGAATCTCTTCATCCAAACAGGCTGCTCCCCTGCTCCAGTCTCTCCGCGCTCACCTTAGCTGTTGTGTTCATTCAGAACACTCACAGCTTGCGACATCAGCTTTGCTAGCTCCTCTGCGAGAACGTTGGTCAGTGAGGGCCAAGATTTCTGACTGCTTTGTTCATTGCTTGTTGCACACATAGTAGGGGCTCAGCGAGTGGAATGAATGAATGGTCCATTGTCTGGGCCCTGGGAGGGTGGTGTGATCTGGGGGGCGGGGGGAGGGGGGCTGGACCCAGCACTTCCCAGCCACCTGCTGTGCACGCTTCAGTGAGCAGCCTGTTCACGGCCACATCACTCGGTCAATTGGTCGTGACGTAGGTTTATATTAGCAGGGCTCAGGGACAAGATGAGAAGCCATCCATTGGTTGCCAGGAAACACATGCCAGCCTCCTCAGGCCCAGGGCTGCCTTCAGCTCCTTCAAGGGCACCCTGCTCTAAAACCTTTGGGCTTCCTAGATTGGAGAACCCCAAATTAGGACTATGTCGTATCTCTTGTGTCCCTCAACAATTTGGTTCTGTGCTGGATGCATTCACAGATGCTCAGTAAATGTTTGCTGAATAACTGAATGATACTGGACCTCATTTTTAATACAGACACACACACACCCCAACC
The DNA here is from genome assembly GCA_004027555.1 of Craseonycteris thonglongyai. Taxonomy (NCBI): domain Eukaryota; kingdom Metazoa; phylum Chordata; class Mammalia; order Chiroptera; family Craseonycteridae; genus Craseonycteris; species Craseonycteris thonglongyai. The sequence goes on along the minus strand of PVKE010027579.1, from coordinate 3,391 downwards.
CTCCCCCTCCCATCTAAGCAGTTCTGGAAGTCTCCAGAAAAGCTGATGGTGCTCTCATAGGAAATCAAACTGGGGACGAAGTGGATCGATACGAACTCAGGTCCTCACTCTGTGTAATTCCCAGGATGATCAGAACGTCCTCTTCTCTTGGTGAACGTTCTGATATTGAGCAGATGGGAAAGGAGGGCAGGAAAGGAAGGTGATGCTTTTGGAGCACCCACTACAGGATAGGAATGCTACGGTCCTCTTCTTGCTGACCGATTAACCACACATTCCTGCCCCTAAGAAGAATGGGCCTTAGCCCATTGGCAGAAGCAGGAGAGAGATCAAGCCCAAGAAGCAGAGGGGACGCTGGATGGACCTAATTGGAAAGACGGGACTGTGGGAGTGACAGTGGAAGGTAGAAAAGCCATGAGGTTTCTCAAGACAGCTGGCCTTTGAGAAGTTAGGCAGCTGTGGATTGTGAAAGAACTTGGCAGGGTCACTTTTGAGAAGTGCTGTGAGAAACGAATTGACTTCTCCTTTTTTTACATTCTTCAAGAAATGCAAAATAAGACAGAAATTTAGTTTTTAGGGGCTTTTGGCTATTGCATAGGGCATCTCATAACGTCACCCCATCATATAGAGAAGATTATGCATCACTTCCTATCTTAAACCAGAGGCTTCCCCATTTTGCAGAAGAAGAAACTGAAGTTCAGAGAAGTTGGTGAACTTTTTTTTTTTTAGATTTATTGATTTGGACAGAGAGAGAGAGAGACAGAAAGGAGGGGGAGGGTCCAGAGCAGTCTCCATAGTTGTACGTCATCAGCTTTCAACATGGTTTCATTCCACACAGGTGGGCGGGGGGCCGCGCAGGGTGGGAACCAGGCTGGGGGCCTCCCACATGGGAAGCCATGCCCCCTTGAGCCAGGGACTGAACCGGGGGTGGGGGGGCAGAACTGAACTGGGGACCTCCCGCATGGGAAGCACACCATAGTTCATCATATGGGTCAGCACAGGCCAGGGCCGGGATTCGATCCTCGGTCCCTGGGGCTTCAAAGCGAGCGCTTTACCTGCTGAGCCATCCCAGTTCCCAAAGCTGGTGAACTTTGCCCACAATCGCTGGGCTAGTTAAGTAGAAGACTCAGATTCAGCCCCAGGGCACTGTTTGCAACAAGATAACGGACTCTCCCATCGGCTGATGTGCTCACACGGTCACCTTCATTCCTTTCTCCACAGGCCCCACGATGCCTTCTGCACACCCCCATCGTACGCTGGCTCTACAGACTGGGCATAGCTCACTGGCTCTTCGAAGTGATATCTTAGCCATTTTTATTGTGCTGTTCTGTTTGTTACATATCTGTCCACACTGATGTGTGTCTCAGACCAGGAAACCCCAGAGGGTGGGGCTGCAGCAGCGTGATCCCGATCCTCTCCGTGAAACAGTCCGCTGACGCATGGAGGAGAAACCAGACTGCACCAGACAGGGCCTCTTTCGACTTCCTTTCTGTCTCTTTCCCGGGTTGTGCCCCAAAGGTAGAAGTCAGGCCTAAGATCGGTGAGTAGGGCTATCGGAGCAGGCTGGTATGGGCAATGTCCAGGGGATGGGGAGGGAACGAAGAAAAAGTAGCAAAAAGCTGACCCAGCAGAGTCACTGCCAGCTGGGGGTGGGGCCTTTGGAAGGGGTGGGTGGTGGCAGATGGCTGGGGAGGGGCAGGGGATTTGTACAGTGCAGGCTAGGTGTTTACACAAGTTCCTGGGTGGGGAAGAGAGTGGGGGAGAGGGCAGGCCTTTTGGATGGTTGGGGTTACTGATGCTGAGAAGGGAGACTGTGTCTGGACCAGGCCCAAAGTTCTCTGCACTGACTAAGGGTACAGTAATTGCATGTGCTTGGGGGGCAGGGGCTGTGTAACTTCTCCGCTGAGCAGCAGGAGCCAGGAAAGTTCCATGGGCATTGCAGCCCTTGGGCACCTCCACCTCAGCTGGTCTGGCCCCTCAGTGCTTGAGGGTCACATATTCTACCGTGTCCTGGACCAGAGGCCGCTCGCCAATCCCCAAATGAACCAGCTCTGAGTAATGTATCCCCTCATCTTCTGGTGCGTCTGGAGTCACGTTCTCATAGTCGCCCTGCGAAAGCCACATGGCAGTCAGCTTGGCCTCACGGTCACCTGCCTCCTGCCCTCTGCTTTCTCTAACCACTCTCTTCTTGATTCCACCAGGGGTTCAAGAGCCCAAGCAGGCGTCCTCTGGCCCAGAAACTGGTTGCTGTTGGCATCTCTGACTGAGAGGTGCCTGCCCTGGCTCCAACCACACCGGCCTGAGTCTCCTCACCACTGCCCAGCCTTTGCCACCACTGAAGCCACCCAAGTGTCCCCATCTGGGACTCACAGCTGAGGCCAGGCCCCCCATCCCCCACCTTCCGTAGCCAAGCCCTCTTACCGCTGGATGCTTCTGCACCACAGAGTAAGTGACCGTGTTGTCCCTGCTCAGGGAAGGTCTCTGTGCCTCTGAAGTCCCTGCATCTCTAAGAAAGAGGGCAGATCGATGGCCACAAATAAAACATTTCTCATGAACTCTGCTCCCTCTTTCAACTCCCCTGGACCCCAAAAGCAGCCCAGCCTCTCAGCTCCTCATGTATAGCGTTTAACGCTCAGTAGGATCGCGTGTGTCAAATGAGTGGGTAGACGGGTGGATGGATGAATGGACAGATGGACGGACAGATGGACAGACAGACCACAGTCTTAACCTTGGTGGTGGAGACTGACTCTGGGCATACGTGCTCCTGGCTTAAACGAACCATTCTTGGGATCATTACTTACCTGGCAGTGGGGGATAGGGGGTTATGGACTTGAAACGTGGAAATGGGTATACGGCAGTGCCTGGCACGGGCCTAGCACAACGATGGCAGGTGAGACATAAGTTTTTCCTCCCACAGTCCTCCCAGAGGCCAGATGTCACCCTCCTGGTACCCTCAGTACCCAGAGCTTGGTGCATCAGTCTTGCCAACAGGAAAGCGCAAGGTGGCGTAGCTGACAGCATCTTCCATCACTGGATTGTAGCAACCCAGGGAGTTGGGGGCTTCAGAGCACGGGCCCCTTCTAACCTGGGAGAGAGACAAGGTTTCAGTTCTCACCTCTCCTTTCCCCACCTTAATCCCCTTCCCTTGGTCTCTGACACCTCAGGCTTCCCCACAGTATTCTTTTTTTTATATCTTTTTTTTTTTTTTTATTTATAGAGAGTAATTATTTTATCTTCAGTGCATATTTATTTCTATTTTACTCTTGACAGATAGAGAGAGAGACAGAGACAGAGACAGCTAGAGAACCGAACTGTGGGAACTCCCCAGTTCAGCATGTGGGTCCTGCCTGGGCCGGAGCCGGGATTCGATCCTCGGTCCTCGTGGCCTCAAAGC
>PVKE010027578.1:0-21512 GCA_004027555.1 Craseonycteris thonglongyai | reverse complement strand
TTTTTTTTGATTCTTTTATATTTTTGCTGTTCCTATAGGGTGTCTTCTGCTACCTTGTCTTCCAAATCACTGGTGCAATCCTCTGCTTCATCTAGTCTGCTGGTGATTGCTTCTTGTGCATTGTTCATTTCAGTTATTGTAGTCTTCATTTCTGATTCTTTTTTATGGTTTTTATGTCCATCTTGGGTTGATGTTCTCACTATTTATTCTTCCCCTAAGTTCATTGAGCATCCTTTTAACCATTGTTTTGAACTCTGTATCTGGTAGGTTACTTGGCTCCATTTCATTTAACTATTTTTCTGTAGTTTTCTCCTGTTCAGTTTTCATTTGAGATGTATTTCTTTGTTTTCTCATTTTGGCTGTCATTCTGTGTTTGTTTGTATGTATTAGGAAGATCTGCTACAACTCTCAGTCTTGGCCAGGCAACCTTTTGTAGTAGGTGCCCTGTAGAGCCCAGTTGCACAGTCTCCCTGGTCACCTGCACTGAGTGCTCCAGTAGAGTCCTTTGTGTTGTTTGTGTGTGCCTACCTGTTACAGTTGAGCCCTGATTGGTACTGGCATGTCAGTGGGTAGGACCTACCCTCAGGCTGACTGCCTATGGAATTTGGTCACATCCATAGCTTACCATCTACTGTGCTGTGGGCTTCCCCACCCCACAAAGCAGGATCCCTCCTAGGGGCTCTGGTGCCTATTGAGATTGCTCTTTGGGGCTAATTGAGTGGTGCTCTGTTGTGGTCTGAAGCTGATCTCCAGGTATGCTGGTTCTGGGGCCTCTTGGGAGGGGCTCTGGTGCAGGCCCAGGTCAGCCACTGCCTGGTAGGAGCTACAAAGTGATCTATGGTTTGTCATTGTTGTGCTAGACCAGGGGGCATGTGGGAGAGGTCACGCTGCAAACTGAGGCTGGTGCCACCAGCACTATACCTGGGCTAGCTCTGTGAAATGCCCCGGACATCCCAAGGCCTGCCACTGAACGTTGGCTCCTGTAGGACTCAGCCACTGATAGAGCCTCATGTGGTACACAAGTGGGATGAGTTGGGAGTCTCAGGCAATTATCAGGGTGGGGCAAGTGGTGTTTACTAGATTAGAGGGTGGTTTGGTGCCACTGCTGAGACTGAAGCTACTCAGCAAAAGTCTCAGAGCACACCAAGGCCAGAATTCACTGGCCTGCAGCCTGCTGACCCCAGAGAGTTATCTAAGAAAGGGTGCAATGAGACCAGGGCTGGCTGTTCACTGAGAAATTGCACCCAGCTTTGAGTGAGTTAGTGCTGCAGAGTCACAGGGAGTCACTAGGGTGGAGCGAGCAGAGCTCACCAGGCCAATTCAGATTCAGATATAACAGTGTGGGAGAGGGCTCAACACAGGAGAGATGATGGCTTCCTGCCAGCTGCAAGGGAGGATTCTATACAGGAAAAATGGCACCTGTTCCTCCAGTCCTCACCTTGAAGCTACACAACTCAGTGTCTCCCTATATCTCTGATCCTCCCAAGTCACTGTTCCTACATCAGAACCCAGGGAAAGTGCCTATGAGTGGGTGGGTTTGTGCGCTGGCCCTTTAAGGGGACTTCTGGGTTTCCTGCAGCCTTGGATCCTGCTCAGAAGGTCGAAATCCCACAGTGTTTCACAGCCAGGTGTTGTGGGCTCGTCTTCCTGGCACAGGGAGCCGGGTGTAGGGCTAGGGTCCCTCACTCTTCCAGGAGGGAAGAGATCTCCACCGCTGAGCTAATCCTCTTGACTCTCAGCTCCCCAGCAGATGTGAGCCAGCCTGTCTGTGTCTCTGTCCCTCCTATCAGTCTTGATGTGGCTTCTTTATATTCTTATCTGTAAAACTTCTGTTCATTTGGACTTCAGATGATTTTCCAGGTTGATTGTTCTATGATTTGGTTGTAATTTTAATGTGGTCACTGAAGGAGGCATTCACAGCATCTATCTGCTCCACCGTCTTGGATCCTCTCCATCCTTTTTATATTTTCTATGTCATTGATTTCTGTTCTGATCATTTTTATTTCCTTCCTTGGGTTTGATATTATTTTCTTTTGCTAGCTTCTTGAAGTAGAAGCTTAGGTTATTTGACTTTAGATTTTTATCTTTTTCTAATTATTTATAAACATTTAAAGCTATAAAAATTCCTTAGCAGCACTGCTGTAGCTGCATCCCTTTGTGATGCGCTGTGCTGTCATTTTCATTCAGTTCCATATGTTTTCTGATTTTCCTTGGGAGTTCTTTGATGCAAGTATTATTTAGAAGTGTGCTAGTTAATTACCAAATATTTGTTATTGCCTACATTAGTTTTCCATGGTTACTATCTCAAAATACCACCAACCTCGTGAGTTAAAACAACATAAATTGGGATGCTGGGATAGCTCAGCAGGTTCACTGCTTGCCTTGAAACGGTGAGGTCAGGGGATTAAGTCCCAGCCCTGGCTCATGTAAACCCATGTGATGAACTGTGGCACAACTGGAAACCACCAGGATGGCAGCAGAGATTCTTGCCCCTCATGAGGGAGGCCTCCAGTTTGGTTCCTGCCCCACATGGCCTCACATCCATCTGTGTGAAATAAAACTATGTCACAACTGATGATGTACAACTATGGAGACTGCTCTGGGCCCTCCTTCTCTCTCTCACCTTCTCTCAAACAAGAAAATAAATCTTAAAATATATATATTTAAGAGCAAGTTTTGGCTGGGATCCAGAGAAAACATCCATATTGTCACCCAGAGATATGAGATGCTGATTTCATATTATAATCCTAAAATACTTCCTGGGCCATATACACACACTATAGTGCTGCACAGGCCTGTGGGTATTGGAAAAAACCACACTGGCAAAGAAGTTGGTGCTGGACTGAATACAGGACGACCTCATAAAGACATTCAATTCTGCCTTCTATCTTAGCTGCGAAGAACTCACCCACAATGGGTCATGCACTTTTGTAGAGCTGGTCTCTGAGAACTAACTCAAATTGCAGATGCTATTCCAGAGATCCTAGTCCAAGTGCAGAAAATCCTGTTCATGATCAGTGGTGTCAATGACCTTAAAGTGTCCCCTTGGAGACACTTATCCATGACATATGTGGCGACTGGAAGACTCAGAAGCTGGTGCCTGCCCTCTTGGGTAGTTTGCTGAAGAGAACAATGTTACCCCAAGGCCATTTTACTGATTACCTCATGACCCAGGACTCTGAGAGATCTTCAACTCTTGGTTGAACAGCCCCCCTTCATAGAAATGGACAGGAAGGCATATTTCTTGAAATACTTTGAAGATGAGGATTAAGTGCTGTGAGCTTCCAACTTAATGAGGAGCAGTTCAGCCTTGTTCCATATGGGCTCGGCTCCCACCATGTGCTGGGTTGTCTGCCCTGTCGAAAACTGCAGATGGAGAAGGAGGAAGGACCCCGCCCTGACTTGCCAAACCACCACATGGCTGCTCCTGAGTTTCCTCTGCAGCCAGTTCATGCAGATACCTTGCAGCTGTCCCAATCAGTACCACCAAGCTCCAGTGAAGGCTCTGTGTCTCCCAGCTGCTGATGGCGTGTGGACACAGACATCTGTGTTTGATGGAGAAGACTTTGGCAGACTTGGGTCAAAGGCAAAGACCTCCACCCTTTCCTGGAAAGCATATCCCCCAGAAGAGCAAACTCTGAGGCCTGCTACTCCTTTCTCCACCTTAGTGTCTAGCCACTTCTTGCCATCATGTTCCATGTTCTGGACAGCTAGGAGGAGGAAAACAGGGATAGCCTCGGGCTGCTCTCCAAGGAAGAAAGACTAAGGACCCCAACCTGACCCAAGTCGGGTACATCTCACTCAGCTTCTCGAACAAAAAGAGATCCAAGAGGCTGGAGACAACTTTTGACTACCAAATGTCAATGAAGGTAAAGTAAGAGTTACTGAAATGCAAAACACAATCTGATGAGAATCAACCCTCCTCTTGATGATGGCCACAAAGGTAGTTTCTCACCTATGCAATAACCTATGTCAAGGAAATGTCCCTGCATTTAAAAAATAAAATGAACACCATGCACTCGTTCTGCCTCAAGCACTGTTAAAACTTGCAGAGAATATTGCTGCAGGTAGAAAAGTGGATTTTGGGAAGCCAGGATGGCTCAGTGGGTTAAGTGCTCACTTTGTAGCCTTGGGGACCAGAGGATTGAATCCCGGCCCTGGCCCGTGCGGACCCATGTGCTGAACTGGGGAGTTCCCCCCAGTTCAGTTCTCACTGGGGTGAGACCCGGGCCCAGTTCCTGCCCTGTGCAGCCCCGCCCACCTGTGGAATGAAACTATGTGGAAAAATCGATGATGTGCAACTATGGAGACTGTTCTGGGCCCTCCCCCTTCTCTCTGTATCTGTCTCTGTTTCTTTCTCTGTCAAAAACAATAAAAATAAATCTTTAAAAAAAAGAAAAGAAAAGTGGATTTTCCTGGAGAATGATGCTGCATCAGAATCAGATGCTCAGGTTGAGAGGTCCCAGAATGACCAACTGCCTCCTTTCTGGATGACTCTTTGCCACATGTTTGGCTCACACAAGAATCTAATATTTCTGGACATTAGTCAGAACTTCCTTAATACCTCATCTGTGAGAATACTTCATGAAAAAAATAGGCTCTGCTATCTGTAATCTCCAGAAAGTGATCCTCAAAAATATTTCTCCAGTTGATGCTTATCAAAACTTCTGCCTCACTTTTGGTGGCCATGAGACGCCAGTATGTCTGGCCTTTCAAGGAAATGACAAAAATGGTATGCTTTTCTCCTTTGTGTAAGGTCTTGAGACACCCAACATGTAATCTGCACTACCTCATGTTGGTAACTTGTCCTATCATTCATCAATGAGCTGATCACTCCTCTTCCCTCCAAATCAACCAGTCCCTGGCATTCTTGAACCACTCAGCAAATGAACTTCTAGATGAGAGTTTCAAAATGCTGTACATGACTTTGAGCTAAAGTGCTTCCTGCTGCAGTTGTCATTGGAAAACTGTCACCTTACAGAAATCTGCGGAAAAGGGGCTGTCTTCTGCTTTGATCCTCAACCAGAGGCTGACTCCCCTGCGCTTATTAGCGAAGAAAGCCCTCTGGGATGGCAGGGTGAATCTTTTGTTGAGGGATTGTATTACCCCCAAAGTAAACTACAGACCGTAGTATTATGGGGCTGCACAGGTTGCATGATGGCTGCAATCACGCCTCAAAGCTTGTCCAACAAAAATCAGCCCAACCCTCTTGGATCTGGGGCTGAATCACATAGGAATTACTGGACTGAAGTCTGTGTGAGGCAAGTAGGGTGGGGCATTTGAAGAAACTACTGTGTGCCCTGAGATGCCTGTGGTTGTGGGCATGTGCCATCATTTTCCCATTGTACAGACCTCCCATCTGCTCTCAAGCACAACCAGAGCCTGACCGCTCTGGACCTGGGCTAGACTTCTTGGGGGTTATAGTGGAGTCAAGATGTTGTGTGAAGCCTTGAAACTTCAAACTTGTCCCCCCTGGGCACTCAGGTTAATGATAGAAAAATCTGATGCTCAAATCCAGGAGCCGCTGAAAGAAATCAAAGAAAGCAATCCAAGAGTGACAGTTAAGATCTCAGGAAAAAAAACCTCTGCATGACTTCATTTTCTGATTGTAATGTGAATTATACCTGTCACCTGTATATGGCCTCTGTCCCTCTTCTTTCTCTTCTTCATTTAGTTAAGTGTAGCTTAGACCTCCTAATTTCATGCTTTATGTCTCTTTCTCCTTTCTATAGAGTCATTTATTCTACAGTAAAGTAATGGATCTTCAAGGTGATGGTAAACTTCCTATGAACTCTCTCAGTGATGTTAGCTGCTGAGCAAGGTGTTATTTTAGCCTTGGTTATGCCTCTGGCTTATATGAAATATACAAATCACTTAATTTTGTTATGGATGAAATACCTGTATCTCAAGTATATTAAGAAAAATAAAGGTGAAAGTATTCATAAAAAAAGAAAAAAGAAAAAAACAAACAAACACAGAAATTTGTTCTCTCAAAGTCTGAAGGCCAGAAGTCCAAAATCAAGGTGTTGTTGGGAAGTCCATGCTCACTCCAAAGGCTCTAGGGCACAATATGTCCTTCCTTTTGTTCCCTCACTTTTTCCAGCTCCTGGTGGCACCAGGCATCCCTTTGATTGTGACCACATGACTCCAATCTCTGGCTCCACAGTCACATTACCGCTTTCTCTTCTGGCTATATTTCTCCTGTGTGTGTCTCTCCTAAAGACACTTTCATTAAATTTAGAATCCCCTCAGATAATCCAGGATGACCTCATCTCAAGATGTTTAATTTATATCTGCGAAGACTCTTTCTTTATCTGCAAAGACTCCTTTTCCAAATAAGGTCACATTAGCAGGTTCTGGGGTTTAGGACATGGGCACATTTTTTTTTTGGAGGGGGGGCACCATTGAACACACTGCATTATTTATTTAAATTATAAATGTATTTTAAACCACACAAGCTAATATTTTTGCTCTATATAGTCATTCAAATTAGCCCACATTCTTTGCCTTTCATTCCTTGTTGCATCTTGTGTTTTCTTTTGAGATAATTTTCCTTCAGCCTGAAGAACAAACTTTAAGTTTTCTTAAAAATGTAGCTTGGAAGTAAACCTTCCATTTTGGTTTGTCTTTACATGTCTATTCTGTTTTCATTTTGGAAGAATATTTTTGTTGCATAGAGAATTCTTGGTTGGCAGTTAATTTTCTTTGAGCACATTGAAGGTATCTTGCTATTGATTTCTGGCTGTAGTTGTTGCTCTTGACAAGTCAGTTACCATCTTACCAATACACCCATGGCTGTCTTTTTCTTATAAATGATTGCTTTTAATATTTTTTCTTTGATTTTATTTTCTACATATTTACCCTTATATGTCTAGATTTGAGTTTATTTTTACTTATCCTGCTTGAGTTTCATTTAATTGAATCATACTATTAATTCCAGAGAACTCTAAGTCATTATCATTTAAAATATTGCCTTAGTTCCCCTTCTTTGTCTTCTATATTTTCTTCATTTTAACTTTTATATCTCTTTTATCCTCTTCTGTATTTTCCATCTTGCTCTCTTGCTTTATTCTGGATATTTTCACCAAGTCTCACTTCAATTGTGTCTTACTGCTTTTATATTTCTCTCATAAATTTCTGCATTTGGCAGTTCTATCATTTCTATTGATCTATTTTCAAATTTGCAATGTATTTTGCAAATATTTTCTAATTAAGTTGGGAAAAAACACAACAATCTGTAAATGAAAGTCAAAAGTATTAGGTGAAATTTTATGAGGAATAAGATACTTATAGTTTCAAAATATGTTCTTATAAATTAGTTAATAATTATGAAGGGAAACATGATGGAAAATTCTAATAGATGTGTTCTTAACCAAGTGATCAAAGTTAACCTCAGCAATAATAGGACAAACTGACATCACATACCTTCTGATGTGATGCAGTAAGGATACAAATCACTTCTGTGGTATTTCTGTACAAAATTGATGACCTGAATCTAATTATGAAGAAACATTAAACAAATTCAAATTGAGGAGGAACACTTTACAGAACAGCTCATTTATACTGTCCAAAAATGTCAGTATCATGAAAACAAAGAAAAGATGAGAAACTGTTCCAGATTAAAGGAAACTATAGTGGATGCCAGGATGGCTTAGTTAAAGCACTTGCCTTGCAGCACCAGAGTCCAAGGATCAAACCCTGCCCCAGCTTGTGCGAACCCATATGCTGAACTGGGGTGTGACCCCCAGTTTGTTTCTCACCGGGGTGTTCCTCCCATGCAGAGGGCCCCTGGCCCAGTTCCTGCCCTGCGTGACCCCCCCGCTCACCTGCATGAACGAAACCATGTTGAAAACTGACAACAGACAACTATGGAGACTGCTCTGGCCCCTCACCCTTCTCTCTGTCTCGCTGTCAAGAACAATAAAAATAAATCTTTAAAAACAATGAAACTAAAGAAATAAAGGAAACTAAAGAGACACGGCTGAATGCAATATATAATCCTGGATTCGATGATGGGGGAAAAGCCAGCTACAATAGACATTATTGGGACAGTTGGCAAATTCTGAAAATGGATTGGACATTATGTAATAATGTATCCATGATAAATCTGCAAGCTTGATAATTATGCTGTGGTTATATAATTTCTTTTCTTTTACTAAAATATGCAGCAATAAAGGGACATGATATTTGCAACTTATTCTCAAATGCTTCAGAAAAAAATAATAAAGTGAAAAAATGTTAAAAGTTGATGAATTTACATGAAGGGTTTATAATATGATTTTTTTGGTCTAGTCAATGCAGCTCTTATGTAAATTGGAATTCTTTTAAAACAACATAGCTTTTTAAATTCACAATATCAGTTTTCATGGCCCTAGTACCTTGCTGAAATTATAAAGTTCAGCTTTTATCTCCATGAAGCTACTGAACACAGCTGTGATGCAGGTTGTGTCTAATAACTCCAATATCTGGAGTCCTGGTGGGCATCAGGTCAGCCCTTGTCTCTCTGGTCCTGCGAATGCCCAAAGCACAGTTCTGCCTGTCAGAGCAGAAGAGGCTTAGAATGGTGCTACCCTCAGGGTCACAGACCAGAGTGCGAAATTCTGCCCTCGGCTGACACCTGCCTACCCTGGGCAGACACCAGAGTCAATCTGCATTCCATTTCCCTACCCCAAAAGTCCACCCAAAGCGTGGTTCTATCTCGCCCCCACTTACTCCAGAGCGGCAGCATGCCAGGCTGAAGTGGTTCCAGCCCACACCCTCTGAGCTCCAATCATCTCCCTGATCTTTTGGTAATTCTTTCTTCTCTTATTAACTTTTTAATGCTTTTAAGAACATGCAGATTTCTTAGAACTATATTAACTTTAGCTTTTTTGTTTTCTTCAATGGGAGAGTTAGTCTGAATGACCTAGGTTCCCACAACTATAACCTGAAATCCTGTCTACGTCTCATTGTAACACAAAAGCCTTATCTTAGTTTAAAACATTTTTTTTGCATGAACATCACAAATGAGCCAATCACACTCCTCCTCCTATTTCTTTGTGATCGTAATTCACAGGAGTGAATTAAAATTTTATAATTGCTAGGTAACTAAAGTGGCTATCATCTAGCTTTAAATCCATGGCAAGCTTTCTTTGAGAATTCCAGCCTTGAATGGTCTAACCAACACACTGTAACATAAAACTGAGCCAAGGGTCTTCAGTACTAGCTTCCATGAAAAGTTTAGCTTTGCAAGATGAAACATAAAAGTAATTAATTGTCTTGATAAAAATTCAATGTTTAAATAGAAAAATTAGATTTTAAAAAGACAATACCATTTACAGACTGTGGGGCTTCCTTCTCTGTCAGTGTTGAAGGAAATGATGTCATTTCCTCTTCTTTTTGCTGATTTTTGAAATCATCATTTATGGAGGTCATAAGCCCTGAGAATCTCCATTCAGTGTAGTTCACTTGCTTCAGAATAAAAACAACTCATATAATTATATATATTACAATAATTGCATAAAATTAATAATCACATAAAATTATACACTAATATAAATAAAATTAACACAATATAAATTATTATAACATAATGCAATGTACAATAAAACATAATTATAGAATCATATAATAATACACATTTGTAATCTTGTCTGTATGTGTGTGTATATATATATATATATATATTTTTTTTTTTTTAGGTGTTATGTAGTAACTTTCCAGTTTTCTATGAAAAAAAGTAGTATCAGCACATAGCAAGTGTTCACTAAATACTTGTTCTTTATTTTAGTTACAGTTGAAGTGGACTGGTTAAAACTGTGGTACTAAAGTTCTAAGCATAAATTGCAGTCCAAAATCTGTTGAATTAAATTACATTGAAATAAAATGGACAGTCCAGAGGTTTATTAAACTACTTATGTTTGTGGAAACACATACTGGCCACAAAAAGCCATGATTATTGCTTATCTTGTGTGTCTGCTTCTGCTTCTACCTTTGAAAATAATATATTTTGGTACACTACAACCCATATTTTAGCTCTTCGGGGTTGCTAAGGCCTTACCTGTAGTGTATTCCCATTTAATATGTTACGACTAAGATACTCCATTCTGTTTTTTCCTTGGATGCCTGTTCTTCTGCCATGATTTCTTCTTGAATAGCTAGTCACTTGGTGTTCCCTTTCCTTTCTTTCTCCCAACTGAGGAAGTTTTCTCTTAGCTGGATACTGGCCAGGTTCAATGGGAATCTCAGAAGATACCACCTGGTCCTAAATGGAAGGATCAGAGACAGCCTCATAAGATGGTAGTTTAACAGCCTCGATACTCAAGAAAGGAATTTGTAAGCTAGCATTAGACTTCATTTCTCCCCTGCCACAGAGCTGAGACATGTCATCTCTCTCTCCTTCCCACAATAAAACCTAGTTTTTGGTCCATCAATAGCCTCATGGCATTATGGGGGATGCAGATTAAGTTTGCAGGACACATGACACCCACAGAAGGAAATTCTTTTCCTCCAATTTTAATACAGTCTTCTTTAATTATGCTACACAGGACCAGTGGAGGTCTCCTACCTGGAGAGGAAAGGAAGCCTTTTCTTCTTTAGATGAGACTTCTAAACTATCCTTGATGTCATTCTCCTTAGTCTGAGCTTCTGATTTCATGAAGCTCTCTGGGGGTAGGTAGCAAGACTTCCAATCCAGCTGTACCTGAACAGATCTATTGGGTTTCCCTGCAGGGTCAGTGAGGTTAAAATCACCTGAGAGACACACAGACATTAATAAGATCTGATTAAATGAAATAGGCATGTGAGCATTTATCAGCACCTTATCTATTCCCCCTCTTTTGAATTTCAATATATTTTGTTTGTAATTAACTAACATTCATCAAATAATCACAATTATAACACACTCAGAAGTAACAAAGAATGGTAGTGAATATTTATATTCCCTCCGAATATTGGCTTCTAATATTTCCTTAGAATATTTATAGGGGAAGATGTATCACCAGGTTTCAAGAAGGAATAATCAAAAGATGTGTGGATCTGCTGATTTTATCACACACACAAAAATGATGTGTGGAGAGGTAGAGCTTGCTTGTCATTAGTCACCCAGCCAATAAACAAGATTGCATTATTATTCCTATCACCAAAGGCTTGCTTTGCCTTAAGCATACCCAGAAAGCCATTATCTACAGTCAGGTGGTCCCTAGTTCTAAAATAACAAAAGCCAAGAAAACTTAAGCAAAGTGGCTTTTTCCAAACCCAGACTTTTGATTTGTAACACTGATTAATTAAAGAAATGACTCACATTATCTCTCCTCTTTGGCAAAGGACAAGTTGTGAGCAAAAGTGTCCGTCAGCCTTTTTTTTTTTTAACTGTTGTGGTATTGGGAGGTGGGACACCTCATACACTTCCTGGTACGTCTAGACACTTGTTAAACATGACTGGTATACTGGTTGTATCCATCCACACTTACTAATGAGAGCACAGATACCCCCACCTCACCCTCCCAGGGCAGTGACCAGAGAGTTGACCCTTCCTAGGTGCACCTCACAACCCTGAGTATGAAAGTAAGGTAAGGTAGTATGGAGTAAAGTTCTATATTGAGGAAAATAATATTCAAGAAATTTCCCTTAGTCATGGTGTGGCATGGAAGTCTTGCTAACTTGTGTCTACTGTTTAAAAGAGGCAAGAGAATTGTTGGGGAGTGCTAAGGACACAGCTTATAGTCTGATATCTAGTCATGTGCTGAGAAACAATAGGCCTTAAGTAAAGACATACTGAGAAGCACGACAGAAAACGCTTGTTCAGAGAGAGAGGTGTGGACCTCAGGTTGGTAGGTCTACCCCCTTGAGAGTCTTGTTTTTGTTGTTGAAAAGAAGCAGAAGGAGCCAATGTTTCCACGTGACTAGTGAGGCTCTAAGTCTGCTCTGTCCTCTTGACAATATTCTAAAAATCTTTTCAGCAGGTTTTGAGACTTTTCCAAGCAAGTAATCAAAGAAAAGGAGGATTAGGACAGGGAGACACACTGGGCAAAGCCCATAAAGATGCGATAACCTTGAACTCCCACCTTTAATGGATTTGTTTTGTGCCAGAGGCAGCAAGGGTACTTGGACTTTGCCAAGGTATGAGCCAAACTCAGTGTCTTCATCATCAAAAACACACACAGACAGGGCCTCCCGCCTCAGGTATTGATCCAGGTCAGAAGTCACAAGCACTGAGAATGGAGCCTGGTCTCTAAAGTAGGGATTGTTACTGGCTGGACTGATGGCAGTGTCGTGGTCAGAGAAGGTAAAGAAGCAGTACATGGCATACGGACTGGGTTGGTTTCCCAACCATCGACTCTGGAGGCCACATCATCTGGTGATTTCCACCCGCAGCTCATTCTGATGCTTCCAAGTCTCCAATCTGGACTGAAGAGATGTTGGTCTTGGATGGAGGAAAAGGGCAACCTGAGAACGTTGTTGGATGTGAAGCCCAGCACGCTTGAGGAGCAAGAAGAGCTCTGACCTAGAGAACCATTGAAACCTGACTGAGTCACAGGGAAACCTCATGACTCACCTGCCTGCAAAATGGCTTTGACAGATGGTTATCTAAGGGAGATGTTGGTACTTATCTTAGAGAATGGAACAGAGAGCCATTTTGTTTACAGCAAGGAGAGATAGCTAGCTCCAAAGGCATGGTTCCATTTCAAACTCAGGCTTGACCAAGGGAAGAATCGGAACTAGTTGTGATATAGTAGTTTTTGGCTTTCAACACTTATGAGAATGGAAGATGGCTGTTCTCACGAGCTGCTTGGCTGAGGCTCCTTCGAGACGCAGGAGCACATCCTTTTTCTCACCTCATCCTCTTGGGCTTCCCAGGCTCCAAGGACATTGACTGACAGCTAGGCCTGGGCTTTCTTTTGCTTATTGCATGCCTGTAGGCTGGATCTTATGGGGAAATGCAGCTGCATCCAGTATTCTAGCACCCCGAACTCTTCTCCACCAGCTCCTGGGGAGCAGAAAGTATGAAAGGCATGGAGAATATAGATGGTGTGGCGAGGATCAAGAATAAAGACAGTGGGAAAGCCGAGATGGCTCAGCAGGTAAAGTGCTCGCTTTGAAGCCCCGAGGACCGAGGCTTGAATCCCAGCTCCAGCCCAGGTGGACCCACATGCTGAACTGGGGTGTGCTTCCCGAATGCGGTGAGGCCCCCAGTTCAGTTTTAAAAAAAAGAATAAAGACAGAGGAATAAAATGGGAAACCATCAGAAGGATAACTATAGACTTGAGGAGATTCTGCATTAGTCCTGGGAGCTCCAGGAAGCTGACAGCACTTACCAGTAAGTGTGGTAGAGCCATGGACTCTCTCTACAGCCTCCAGCACCCTGTCAAAGCAAATCCATCCAGTGGCAAGAGTGTGGTGCTCACTGGCTAGAGCCCGGTGTAAATCAAGCCGGCTGAAGCCCCATGAAGGTAGTGTAAGAAAAGGGAATCTGTCTCTACCGCATACTGGGAGGTGAAGTCATAGGGGGGCTGTGGGGTACAGTGGGTTTCGAAATCATAGAAGGAACAGGTGCAGAAAGTGGTAGGTTGAGTATCTTCCGCCTGAGCCAGGGCAGCAGATGTTAGGAGGCCTGATGGATGTGCAGCTCAAAAAGATTCTCACTCTGATGCAGCAGAGAACTGTCCACCTTACCCTCATCTCTCTGGGCTGCCAGTGTTTCCAGACATAGTGACATCTGTCAGGTGCCATAAGCCACATCTTTGTGCTGTTCTAGAGGGGAAAGAAAACTGCCTATACCCATAAAAGGGTAAGGAGCTCTTGCTTAAGATAAAGGAAAGTGGACAGAAGGAGATTCGAAGCCATGGTGGAAGTCTAAGTTGTGATGATCTCAAGAAACCATGCCATTCAAAAGGACAAGCAACTGAATGACAGCCAGCAGCTTTGAATTCTGACAGCCAAACAATCCAATGTCTCCATTAGAGATAAGATTCAAAATGAGCGATTGGAAAGTAAGCACTAACTAAACTCCGGAAAACACTGGAGGCACAATTCCATCTATAAATGACTGTTTTGGCTTACAGCAAGGTCGGATGAATCAATTGGTAATTCCATCAGAGAAGCACTAGGAAGAGAAAACGTGAATATTTCCAAAAGTTCGGGATATTGGCCATGGGAAAAATAGCAAGTTACAGTCATGGTGTCTATTACGTTACATTGGGCCTCCCCAAACAATGATTCCCCTTCTCCAGACAGATCAGTCATAAGAATCTTCATTCTGTTAAGAATTTGGTTTCGGGGATGCTGGGATGGCTCAGCAGGTTAAGCACTTGCTCACCTTGTGGCTGCAGGGTCCTGGGATAGAGTCCCAGTCCCAACCACAGCCCGTGCGGACCCATATGATGAACTGGGGCATGCTTCCCATGTGGGAGGCCCCCCAGTTCCTGCCCTGCACGGCCCCACATCCACCTGTGTGGAATGTAACTGTTGAAAACTGATGATGTACGGCAGTGGAGACTACTCTGGGCCCTCCCCCTTCTCTCTCTCTCTCTTTCTCTCTCTCTGTCAAACAATAAAAAAATAAATCTTTTTTTTTAAATTTGGTTTCATTATAAGAAGGCCCCAAAAAATCCATGTCAAGTTGAAGAGTAATGGAGTAAAAAGTTGAGAAAGACACTGGAAAGAGGTTGAAAATATTGGCAATGGAATGCAAAGATATAGAAGAAAAGCTACCAGATCTGTGCATTACCATCCATGTTCAACCAATCAGAAACTTTGATATATAGTCTGTTTCACATCAGGTGATACTTGACACATTACTGTGTGTTGGTGGTAAAGGTCCTATTTTAAGAGTTAAAGTAGTAGAATAAAAATATTTGGCTACATCAGAATTTCTTCCTGTTCAAAATAAATGGAACACAGAGACTGGTTAATGGCTTCCTAATTGATAAGATTAATGTAACTCAATAAAATATACTTAAAATTTGTCATTATATGACACAGGGTTAACAATCTTAGCACATAAGAACTTTTACAGGGGATGCTGGGATAGCTCAGCAGGTTGAGCACTTTGCCTCACAACTGCAAGGTCCAGGTATCAAATTCCGGCCCCAGCTCGTGCAAACTCATATGCTGAGCTGCGGCACAACTGGTAACCACCAGGTTGGTGGTGAAGGTTCTCACCTCCCATTCGGGAAGCCCCAGTTCGGTTTTTGCCCAATACAGCTCCACATCCACCTGTGTGGAATGAAACTAATGTCACAACTAATGATGTGCAACTATGGAGACTGTTCTGGGCCCTCCCCACTTCTCTCTCTCTCTCTCTCTCTCTCTCACGTTCTCTCAAAACAATAAAATAAACATAAAAATAAAGAACTTCTACAAATCAATAAAATACTATTAAGAAATGGATAAAGGACAGAAACAGACTATTCTCAAAAGAAATAATACAAATAACCAGTAAACATATGAAAAACTCTTAAGCCTCACCAGGAATGAAATAATAATAAAGTTAAAGCAAATGCATTTTCAGAAGTAGATAAGGGTTATTTATCCTACATTGTCCTGGGAAAAAGACCCTGAATCTGAAAGACATGAGAATTTCAATCCAAGGGGGAATTTTCTTTGTCATTTGGCAGTGACCTTTAAACAGACTCACCCTGGCATGGATATATCATGCCCCAGAATGACTCAGCTCCCTTTACTCTAGTTTCATGCTCACTGAGTGACCTACTTACTGATTCTGCTTTCCAGAGTGAGGGCTGACCTGAACAGTGGTTCCATGTATTCTCATGGCTGCAAGAAAACAGTCACTATCATAAAGTAAGAAACGGACACTCTGGCTTAAATATCGGTCGTTGGGGAATTTTGATGAGTGGAAGTCAGGTCTCTCAAGGCCGGGTATAATAATGAAGCCAATTTTCTTGACATGCAAGGCTGAGACCAAATCCTGGTCAGCAGTGATTGTACAAAATATAGGAAGTGCCACATTATGAAACGTGCATAAGTGTCCAGCCAGATGCCCTGTATGGTGGCATCTTCAAATGACAACAAAGAATTTAGAGAGTTTTAGAGAGAAATCACAGAAAAGGATGATGGGAGATGAGGGATGAAGTTCTATTATCTCATAAAAACTGTTATTTAGACTGAGTTGAGGAAACAATCCTGAGAGAGGGAGTGTTTACACCACCCTGAGGGTCAACAATGATACAACCTTACTCTCAAAATAGATTCAGCAGTTGTGGGGTCCTGTTGAAACTCTCCAGAGAAATCAGAGAAAGCTGCTGATATGATGGAGGAAAAGAAGCTGCTAACCATGTATTAAAACAACAGAGATGAGAGGGAGAGGGACAAGTCATATGCCAAGGACAGAGGAGGCAGCCTTCTAGACAGGAACACAGAGGGGCGCACAGGCCTTAGCTGTGTGATGGGTCCCAAAGTGAGGAGAAGAAAGTACTAAGACTTGCCGGATAGTGGAAGGCCATGGCTTCTTAAAATACCTTCCAGCTGCTTGATACGATAGTTCTTGAGGTCTAGGAGTTGATTCAACCTCCCCAGTTTTTCTTTGTGATCTTTATTTTCATTCTCAGCTTTTGTCATTGTTGCCTCCAGTTCCTCCTGAAACAAAATAATGTCTGAACTTTTCTATCTTGGTGGCCCAGAACTCAAGAGCTAGATAAAAAGGCGGTGCTTGCTGGGTAAAGGAGACTCTGCTATCTCCTTAGCAGGACAGATTACCCATTAGGGAAAAACTTTGACTTCTCACAGACCCTTCCAGGACCAGAGCGTTATTAATAGTAGTGCCATACGGTAGTATTTTCTTGGGACTGGCAAAATGTGAACTCAGAAGGTTCACACCTGCTGTTTTTATTAGCAGGCCACTTCACTGGCTTCTGTTGTCAAGGAGCTGTGAGCATGTGTGAGTTCTTCAAAGGACAACACTCCCTGTGTTTACACAAGACCTTGCATGTCACCTTGTATCAGCCCTGAAAACTTGGATCTTGCTTCATTCCTGATCTTGTAAGTGGTTCCCATGTGCCTAATTATCAATACCCTTCCTGCACCACCTTTTCTTGCACCTGATAACACATGTTGATTTTGCGCTGCAGAATAAGCATGTCTCTGGTCTTATCTAGTTCCAATATGGTCTCTGCATGTGATACTTGCAATTCACTTAACATCTGGGACAGTTTCTTTTCTTCTTGGTGTTTTGTTTCACAGGACTATAAAGAGAAAAGCATTAGTAAAAAGGAGCATAAATATAATAGGTACTATAATTAACTATTCTCCATAAAGCAGTTGTTGGTAATAGCAAAATACCAGAAGCAGAATCTACTCCAAAATATAAAAGAGGACTTTGTGTAAATTCACAAGTGCTCTCTCCTCTTGTTAGTCATGTTCAGTAGCAGCAGAAAGGAGGTTAGCCGCCTTTAAAGGCTGTTTTCTCTTCAGCAGATCATTTCAAGTCCTCATTTGAAAAAATATTTTAAATGTTTTGAGCTGTAAGGGGTAGAAAAAATGTGTGGAGCTCATGAAACTACTACCTATACTCTTAGTCTTCATATATCCTTCTAAATATTGTCCTCAATCAGGACAAAACATTATTCAGATAAGGTTCTAATGTTTTCATCTTTTCTAGGGATATTTTCCAGAGATCTCTCTGTAGGGAGACTTGATTAAAGATGCACATACCTCTATCTGAACTGCCTCTTGGAATAGAGCAGAGTCAGTAACTGGTTCAGATTGCCTGCCAGGAGATTGGGAAATTGGGATATCTTTATTTTCCAGGATCTGTACTTCCTGTTCATGCTTCTGAAGCAGGTTGGTGACTTCAAGCATCAGATCCTTATTTTGAACTGGGGAAAAATTAATCCAGAAGGTTGAAATTTAGTAGTTATCAGTAACCATTGTTAAAGCTGGAACAAGTGTGAATTAAATTTTCCCACTAATGTTTAATTCATTTTATAAAGTTGCCCTTAGAATAATTTATTGGGGATGCTGGGTTAGCTCAACAGGTTGAGCACTGGCCTTGTGGCTGAGAGATCCAGAGATCAAGTCCGGGCCCTGGCCCAGGCAACACACACGTTGAACTTTGGCATAACTGGTGGCTGCCAGGATGGCAACGAGGGTTCTCACTCCCCATGTGGGAGGCCCCCAGTTCAGTTCTGCCCTGCACAGCCCCACATCCAACTGTGTAGAATGAAAATATGTCAAAGCTGATGATGTACAATTATGAAGACTGCTCTGCTCCTCCCCCATCTCTCTCTCTCTCTCTCTGTCTCTCTTTCTCTCTCTCACTTCTTAAAACAATAAAATAAATGGGGGGAAAAAAGAAAGAAAAGTAATTTCCCTTATTTCTATAAATGAGGGTTCTAGCTTATTGACCCAGTAAACTGAGTTGACCTCTGGACTCCAAAAACAAAACAAAACAAAATCTGTAGAACTGCAGAGTGGAAGGGGGAACAACACAAGAAGCAAACAAAAGCAGAGCCACTTGACTGACTAGGAAAGTTCACACTTTTGATAGCACCATTGAAACCAGTATTTCAACACCTCCTCTCTAACTCCATTCTGACGTCCATGCTATGGCTTCTGTGACTCCCACTCCACACCCACCCTGATCTGGAGGAAGTGTGAGCATTTGGGCAAGTGTGTGGGTGTGTTTCAGGGAAGAAAGGTGATTAGTGTTTAGTGTGATCACTTCATTATCATGCATTAAACAGGGAGTTAGATTATATTACCCTAGAGTCTTTATAAGACGTCACTTGTACTTCATACCTACTACAGGGTCCTCAGCATATACGCCCTGAGCGTATATGGTTCCTCTTATGGTTCCAGCCTCTATTTTTCTTGATGTCATTTTTCTTTTACTTCACTCTCCTACGTGATTATACTAAGTAATATAAGCTTCATACAATTAAATCTCAAGGTTGAGGCTAGCAAAAAGAAGTGAGACAAAGTCTCTTTGGCCTTAACAGTATTTTAAAATCTTTGGCTTTTTTTTTTTCAAATTTATATTTGTTTTACTCTTAGGTTATAGTCTGATGATTAGTCAATACACCCTAATATATGCTGCAGTAACAAATATGTGCTACATCTCCCTGGTTTAACACAACAAAATTAAAGTCTTTACTTGAGAAGTCCAGTATAGATGAAGAGGCTCTTCTCCATGGAGTCTTGGGGATTAATGAACTTTAATTCTGTAGCTCTACTAGTTTGATATGTGGCCTCCGAGGCAGTTAGTACAAACTAAGAAACAAAACAAGTCAGTCAAAAGGACAGGGTACTGGGCCGCCACTCTGCCTGACAGTGGCCCCCTCAGCCAGCAAACCAGAACGTGCTGCTCTCAGCTCAACAAGCCCCTAAAAATCTTTGGGACAACTAATCTATAGTGATCCAAGTGAGCACTGGGGGAAATGGTAGCAGTAACCAAGAGCAGCCAGTTGCTTCTCCATTTCAGGTATCAGGTATTAATTAAAAAGAGGGGGGCTCTCAATCCCCTTTAAAATGATTGATAGCATTAAAAGGCAGAGGAAATAATTTTCAATACTTTCAATAAATAAAGTGAATGTTTTAAAACACAATAAATTAAGAACTGGCATAATCTCAAATGGAAAGTCATTACGGAGGGACAACCAGACGTGTGAGGTAGGTGTCTTACTGTCTGGGTTATAATCTGATCTGATTGCCAATGTTCTTATTGTCGTCATCCACGACAAAGTGAGGGATTGGAGAAATGCTGGCCCAAGTGCTCTTCTCCCAAACCAGATGTGGAAGATGCTTCATTTGAGGGAGCTGTTCAAGGCCCGACCTACCTTTCTCTCTGGACAGCTGAAGTGAGACCTTTCTCTTCTCCTCCAGCTCAGCATCCAGCTGATCCTGCAGCTGGGAGACTTTGTGCTGTAGCTGGTCTACAAGCTCATTGCTCCAGGGAGGCTGAGTACTGCTGTCCAGCATGCTGAACATGGGAAGCAAGTAAGGAGGGAGGGGGCAGTTGTCAGCTGGATACTCAAAGGCCTGTGATAGGACGTCTTTATTACAGTTTCAGCATCTCCTTTCACCATCTCCCGGGATTTGTTCACCATTCATTCCCCTATATGTTTTTTCTGCCCTTGGTTTATCTGTAACTGTCATTTACCAACTGCCTTGGAACTTTTGGGTCCTACCCATGCGTTCATTAGTATTATTTCTGTTTAAGTCTCAAATAGCCCACTGAGCAAACAACCCAAGTCATATCTATTTCCCAAGGAACTTCTCCAGTTTATTGGCTGTCTTTAGCCAGGGAACTGTGTACTCAGGCCCGCTGAATTAAAAATGAGAAACAAAATGCTCCTATTGTCCTTATTCCATTCCTCTATCTACCATCACCAATGACTTGTTTAGAGATTATTTGCCTTTGAACTATATTATAAATTACTACGCTGAAGAGCAGGAACTGTACCCTGCACACCATTATGTCTAGCTGTCAGGGAAGACCCATTTTGAGTGTAAAACACACATGACCAGTCCTTGACCGTTTACACAAGTAAAATGACATTGATAATTAAACTACTATTTCTGCTTATGTCTTTTTCCTATTTATCATTTTAATAAATGTGTTCTAAAACAACTTGCTGGGGATGCTGGGATAGCTCAGCATCTCATGCTTAGCTCACAATAGCAAGGTCCGGGGTTTGATTCCTGGCCCTAGCTCGTGCAACCCCATATACTGAACTGTGGTACAACCGGTGACCACCAGGATGGCACGGCGACAGAGATTCTCGCCTCCCATGTGGGAGGTCCCCATTTCAGTTCCAGCCTCATCTGTGTGGAATGGAACCATATCACTACTAATGATGTACAACTATGGAGACGGCTCTGGGCCCTGCACCCTTCTCTCTCTCTCTCTCTCTCACCTTCTCTCAAACAATAAAATAAATCTTTTATTTTTTTAATTTTATTTACATTTGGTTTTTTTTTTAACTGAACTGGGAGCCTCACCGCATTCGGGAAGCACACCCCAGTTCAGCATGTGGGTCCTCCTGGGCTGGAGCCGGGATTCGATTCTCGGTCCTCGGGGCTTCAAAGTGAGCGCTTAACCCGCTGAGCCATCCCGGCTTTCCCAAGATCTTTAAAAAATAAATATAAATAAATAAATAAATAAATAAAACTTTCTTAGGCTCATATTAAGAGTTCTTGGCTCTTCCTGATCATACATTCATTACATGATGATCTAAGAAGGTAATGTTCTGAACGATAAATGGAAGAGGCCAATGATAGTGTTTGTCACAGGGAGTCTTCAAAGTGGATCATCCCCACAGTACTTCCTTTCACTGAATTGAAGAGTATCAGTTGTTCCCAGGATGCTCCCACACAACCTCCCCAATGTACCCTCTGCTGCCTTTAGCTGAGTCCGAAGGCATGTTTCATATATTTTTTAATTCTAGCTATTTTTAATTTCATTAAAGATTTATTTTTATTGTTTTTGACAGAGAGAGACAGAGAGAAAGAGATACAGAGACAGAGAGAAGGGGGAGGGCCCAGAACAGTCTCCATAGTTGCACATCATTGGTTTT
>PVKE010027577.1:0-21518 GCA_004027555.1 Craseonycteris thonglongyai | reverse complement strand
ACCGTAACTGCCAACTGTGCGGTGTCTGATGTATCTGTTGACTCGTCAAATTGCAGAGAGAAGCAGTCCCATATTTCCAAGTCAGTCTTTAACTGAGTTTGCAAGTCTTTTGAAATTGTGTGTATTCTTCTTGTGACTGTGTTATTTGACAACTGTAGGTCTTGTATCGCCGACATAATCTCACGCTTGTTAGAATATTGCTCAAACAAACCATCGGCAGCAGTCAGAAATGCTTCTTTGAACAGTTCACCATCCTGGAAAGGTTTTTTCTTCTTTGCGAGCATGTGAGAAATTTTGAAAGAAGCAATGGTTGCCTTTTTAGATTTTTCCACATGTCTAGTGAAAACAGTCAGTTGAGTAGTTCAACTTAATTTTAGTTGATTTATTTTTTTTCTTTCTCACTTCAGATTTAAGTGGATAATTCGTATCAAAAGTGGTATGACTTGTCTGAAAGTGACGTTCAACATTCTGTTTTTTCGGGACTGCAATACTACTGCCACACAACAGGCAAATGCATTTACCTTTTAAATTAATGAAATATGATTCCTCCCAGTCTGTGTTAAAATTATAGGTTCGTTTTCTCTTATTTGGTCCACTCATTTTAGGACTAAAAACATGAAAATAAAAATAGTTGTAGAACTACAATATCATATCCAATTGCCACCATAATAATAGATTACCTACCTCGCTTTGAGTTCATTTAAAATCGAATATATCAAAACACTGTGATCCTAGCTAACCGTCGTGACCCGATCAGTCCAGCAACCACAATCAAAACGGCAACTTGGCGTCTCCCGGTGGGTGGAGGAGAGTTTAAAGAGCGCAGTGGCTACACAAGACGCGACATGGACAAAGGCGACAGCTAGGGACAAACTCATACATACAATATCGCAAACATACCAACGAATAGAATAAACCTGTGTAGATACTCAAACAATATTTTAAAATTCTAACAAATGTCTAAAAATAAATGATAGTTTTACTTAGTGTTTATGAAAAACTTCTGATGCAGTCAAATAATGGCGGGCGCGCACAAATCAGGCACCAGCGGGCACAGGGTTGGGATCTCTGTGTTAGAGGGTAACTATATTATAGTTATAATATACCTGAAACAATATAGTGCTATTTGAAGATGGTTTGAAATTATTTAAAACTTATATTATAAACCTAAGGGCAACAACTAAAATTAAAAAAAAAAAAAGACTTAACCAAATGTAATGAAAAGAATGTATTACAAAACCAAGAATGTTAGGGAAACACAGGCAGGATGAATACAAATGAAAACAGATACCCTTAGGAGAGAGACAACTGACAACCCAAGATAAAATCTTGAAGTCAGCCAGAGAGATACCGTATTTTCCGGCGTATAAGACGACTTTTGAAACGAAAAAAAGTCAACCGAAAATCGGGGGTCGTCTTATACGCCGAGTATATCCCGAAAAACGTCTCGATATGCCGCTAAACGAATTTTCCAACTCGATCCCGCACCAATCACTGCAAGGCTGCTCGGACCGCCTCTCTACGGTAGATATATTACATGCAGAGAAAGAAAGATAAAAATGAGAGGAGACTTCTTAACAGAAGCAATGCAAGCCAGAAAACCATGGAAAGTCATCTATCTATCTTTAAATCACTTATAGAAAATTATCACCTAGAATCCTGTGCCTTTTAAAAATATATTGCAAAAATGAAACATAATTAAACATTTATTTTTGTGTGTTTATGTGTTTTTTGTTTTTACATTTGTTTGGTTTAGCAACCACAGCTAAAAGAATTATTAGCAGACCTACAATACAAGCAGGGTCAAAAGTTACTTGGATACAAGGAAAATATCAAATAAAAGTTGGATCTACACAGTCGGTGAGTAAGTCTGTGCAGGGCCCCTTTAAGAGGAGGGAGCCTAGTGTGGAGCTGAGAGCCCTCACTTCTCCAGTGGGAACCTTCACAGCCAAGATAACCCTCCCGATTTTGAATGGTCACATGTGGGTATGAGATCAGCTTGTTCAGTGTCTTCGCCCCTCCTACCAGTCTCAAGGTGGCTTCTTCTTTATATCCATAGTGGTAGGGCTTTGGTTTACCTAGACTTCCGGCAATTCTCAATGACATTTATTCTGTAGTTTAGTTGTAACTGATGTGGTCCTGAGAGGAGGTGAGCACAGCATTTACCTACTCTGCCATCTTTGACCTTGGCCTTTCTGTATGGAGACATTTTTGATTGTCACCACTGTGTGAAGGAACGCTATAAGCATCCAGTAGATAGAGGCCAAGGACATTGTTAAACCCCCCCTACACCTCACAGGAACATCTCCTATGACAAAAGAGTTTTCTGGCCTAAAAGGTCAATAGGGATGAGGTTGAGATATTCTGCAATAAGTAAAGCATTTAGAAGAGCACACGCATATCATGGAAAGGGTGGTGAACAGAAAACACTCAGCAACTGTGACACAACAAAGACCATAAGGATGTGTGACAGTGACAATGGCTGGTGGCACACATGGACAAGTTAAGGATACAATTAGACACTAGTGTCATCACAATTGAATGCCAGTTTCCCAAGTAGCTCATGTCATGAAATACTGCATTGGCTGTTCACAGCCACCAAATCGCCTTCCTTCGCTCCCACTCTTTCTCATTTCACTCTTGTCATTCTTATGACAATCACAGGCTGACAGAAAATATATGCCAGCTCAAAAGGCCCTCTGCCATTCAAGCCCTAACCTTTGGAATGCTCTTTTACACTCAATGATATCTGAAGAGGTAGGAACCTTCTAAGCCTTCTCTGCTCAACTCCTTTCTATCCCCCTTCTGATAAAGCATTCCTGGTTCTTTTCCTTCCCTCATTTTCCACAGAGAGAATGATCTTCATTTTTCTCTGAATGCCTTTAAGCACAGAAGAAAAGCATTTGCCTTGTATGTACTTTGTGATGTATTCTTCCCAAACCAGTCACCGACTACTACTTTTTCTTGTGCTCATGTGTTTAAACAAAAGTAAGATACTTATGATGACTGTTCTCATTATTCTATTTTTAAGACACTGGTTCTTCTACCCCATTGAAATAATCATCCATATTCTATTACTCACAGATGGTTTTCCTAACACACTCTTCCCTTCTGAGTAATTTGGCTGAGCTTGATTTAGTTGTTTCCCACTGTTATGCAAGCAAGCCAGTTTGGTTCTGTTTTCTTTGAACTATATGCCCTGACCCAATAAACACTTGCCAAACTCTGTTTTAACAGCCTTCAAAGCCATAAAATGGGTTCTGAAGATCCAGAGGTTACCTAGAAGAGCTCAAGTGTGTAATTCTTCAGGAAGTATATAATTTCTTTGGTTTCCAGTTTAGAAAAACAGAGATTTGTCATGTTTCATATTTCTAAACCAATCGGCTTAACTCATGTGGTTTGTATCTGAGCTACACTGTAAAAAGGAAGTAAAATGTCAAGCTGTTTATTTCTGCATGATTTTCTTATCTCAAAATAACATTGAGTTCGTTTAATCGGATCTGTGTTCAATAACATCAGTAGAATTCCTTTGCTGGTCACCACTCTCTTTCCACAAATGACAGGTTTTGGGAAAGGAAGAGTTAAACGTTTTGACAATTCTGTCAAAACAAAATAAAAGGTCAAAGTTAACTGGAGCAGCCACTCTCTAGTCACATGACATAAAGAATCTACTCTCCTGATCTCCTGTCACATGCCACCTTCTTCTAAAAGCTGTTTCATTGTAGGTGAAAGGTGAAGATAGATAGCTGCACAAAAAATACCTAGGAGGAAAAACAAAAAACACCTTTCTTCCTTATTCTAAGCTTTTACTTAGTAATAAGACAAAACCCTGTCTCCTGATGTCAGCAAAACAATATGAGATTCTATATGGTCTCCCTATTGTGAGCTATCTGACCAAAGTCCTCTATATACAAGTAAGTGGGACAGTCAAATGTTTTTTTCTTTTATGTTGGAGAACTTCACCTTGATTTTGAAGTCTGGAAGTCACACTTTTTAGAGTTTTGGAAATTGTGTGTGTGTATGTCGGGTGTGTATTGTATATGTGTGTGCTAATTAGCTATAATAAAGCAGTGCAAATCACTGATGTTTATTACGTGTACAAAAGTGACTCACTGCTGACGCTGTACTCCATAAAACAGCCGGGGTTGGTACAGCATGCCCATTGAAGTCAGAGTGAAGTTAGTTTGGTGAAACTGTCTCATAAACATACTTATTATTTATATAGCGTATATAAAGTGGTGTCCCTGCCTTAAACCTTCTTGGTCATATGTTTATAACATTCATTTGGGCAATTCATCATCTACTCCCTATGGACACCTTTGCAATTGCTACCTTGGACCTTTATTTAATTTTTTTCTCTCTGCTATGTTATTTATTTATTTATTTATTTTGAGTTTTTGTAACTTGACCCTTGAAGTAAGTTGTAACATCTTTTCTGCTTGTCTTACACACTTTTTTTGCAATCAATGGCATATAAGCCCCATCAGAAAGGGAGTTGTGTTTCATTCGCTCTACCAGGTTGCGTAAGAGAAGGTTTGAGAGGTTGTAGATACACACTGTTCAATAATTGTTTGCTGGATAACTTTTCAATCCTCTTGCTGCACTTGAATCTGAGCCTGACTGACCCATGGCAAAGTCCACGTGATCAATATGTCAGGGCTGACTCCACACGGTGACGTGGCTACAAAGTACAGTGCTGTGTGTCGTTATCTAATGACCACTGATACACACAGGCCATGCTTAAAAAGAACCTACAGGTTAGAGTTTATTCCCCAATTTTACAGATGACAGGACTGATGCAGAACATAGTAGGTAAGTTGTCCCAGCTCCTGGGCAGTGTCTGGATTTGAACACAGGTCAGTGTGATTCCAGAGCTAGGAGCCTCAGTTAGGAGAGCACAGTCTCACTTCAAATCATGCTGCATCACATAGATGTACAACAGAGAAGTGTATATCTGAAACCAAAATAATTTTACTAACCAGTGTCACCTCAACACATTTAATAATAAAATAATAAATAAATAAATAAATAAATAAATAAAAATAATGCTGTATTGCTGTATACAGTTACCTCTTTATATGAGTTAAGTTTTTATTAAATATTTAATATGTGGTGATAGCATTTCATCAAAAATGTTTTAAAAATCAAAATCAACTAATTATAGCTCTGCTTTATCCCTATGACGTAAGTATTCTGCTTTTTATTTGGTAGATAATGAAACTAATACCAAAAAAAAAAGAGGAAACACTTTCCTCAAAGGCCGGAGAGCTAAATAATTTTGAAATTACTCTTCTCTAATCCTATTCTCAAAATGGCTGAGACATGCCTCAAAATACATGAGAATTATTAAAAATTACATTCTCATCTGTGTGTAGAAAAGCCAGTGTTTTTAAGCTGGAGTTCAATGAAATACCAAAAATAATAAAAATGGCAACAATGACCATGTTTGAATGTTTGCAAGTAACATTATGCTTTTTTGCACACCTGATTTTATTTTATCTTTGTGCTAATTATATGGGACAGACATTCTTTTTCCATATCATAAATAAAGATTTGACTTGGAAAGTTAAGGTTACAGAACTCGTTTTCGATAGAGATGATTCAAACTCACATAGGTCTGAATTTAATATGGGTGTGCTTACCTACCACACTACACCTTCCTGGGGAACTCGATTTGCAGAGCAAATTGTATGTCGTGAGATAGTTGCTCCAAAGTAGAATTAAGCAAGCACAGACCAACAAGTCACTATTAGTCATAGGGTTTATTAAGCAATATGAGAGTATACAATCCTGAGAAAAAATACTCGTTATTCAGTCTACTGATGAATATAAAAGAACAGATGGAAGTGTAGTTCCAGGCTATATGCATAGAAAGGTATCAGGGAAAGGACCGGCCTCTGTGACCTGGAACAGTCAGAGACAACATCGCAGGCAAAGTGGCCTTGGGGTGCACTCAGGCTCAGAAGTCACCGACTGTTCCAATCAGGGATACAACAATGAATAAGTTAGTGGGGCACTCAGAAAGCAGGTAGGGTTTGGATATAGTCAGCGGAGAGGGGAGGGAATTCCAGGTGCGGGGGGAAAGTAGACCAGTAATTGCGTTAAGAACAACATGCCACATTCTGGGACTTGGAAGGGTCAGACTGGTCTGCAGAGCTGAGATTTGGAAGAAATAGAAAATCTGAGTGGGTAGACAAGACATGGTTATTCTAACAACTTAAAAATTAGGTAGAGAGGTTTGACAGGATGGGCAACTGATGGCTCTTAAAATGAGTTTTGTTTTTAGAAAAAATTTCCTGGTGATATTAAAAGGCCACAACACCAAGCACAGAGCCTAGTTAATGATGCAATGTATTCTGACATGAGGTGATGATTCAGGGACAATAGAAACTAAAAGGAAGAGATAGATGCCAGAGATGTTTAAAAAAAAAAAAAATTCAAGTTGTGTTTACCACTAAAGGGGAAATCTACCTAGGTCGGTACCTGAAGGAATGAAGCCGCCTGTAGTATCTAATTTATTCCTGAAATGAGGACAGGGTCAGCCATGTTTCTAAGCTACCAGGCTGATCCGCAAGTCTGCCTAACAGCAGAGGAACCAGCCCACGTCAGGGAGTAAGGCCGGCCTTGGTGTCTAACTAACTGAGACAGGAGCAACAGGAATACAGACAATTGGCTCTAGTGGCCTTATTTCCAGAACATAAAAGGGGATTTTGTCTCTTGATGTTTAATACACTTACACAAAGATCCATACGAAGGTGAAAAACTAAATCATATTCAATGAAATGTTCGTTCATTGTCTGTTATTATGATGATGATTACATAATTTAATTTGGTGTGTTCTAGAAATTACATGAGACTTGGAGTATGTATCTTGGGTATTTTTCTAAACTTCAAATAAATCTTCTGATGTGTTTTATACTTCTGCAAAAATATACTAGCCCTTCAAAAATACTGACTTCTATCACATATTTATATGTAATCTCATGATTTCAAAGAGGCAATTCAAAATACTAATGAGATAGCTTTGAGAACAGTCACATTTATAGTTATTGAAACAAAATGTTAATTATATTTCAGAAGTCAAGAGAGATCATTTTAAAAGGAGGGTGTGTACAGATTTGTTGCATATATAAGATTAATTAATCTGTGAAATGTAACAAAGTGATAATTTTTAAAAATATGTTGTATATACAAACAACTAAAAATAAATTTGAGTTAAAAACACAGACCTGAAACTATAAAACTCTGAGAAGAAAACAAGGGAACAGCTTTATGACATTGACCTTGGCAATGATTTCTTGGATATGACACCAAAAACACAGGTAACGAAAGCAAATATAGACAGTGAGATTATATCAAACTAAAAAGCTCCTGCGCAGCTGAGATAACAGTCAAGAGAGTCAACAGAAGAAAATATTTGCAAATCATATATCTGAAAAATAGTTAATACCCCAAATATACTAAGGTCTCTTACCACTCAATAGTATAAAAACAAATACCTAATTAAAAATGATCGAAGGACTTGCGAAAACATTTCTCTGAAGAAAATATACAAATGGCCAACCTACATATAAAAATATTCTCAAAGTTACTAATCATCAGGCGAATGTATGTACAAACCACAATGACATATTACTTAACACCTGTTAGGATGCCCATTAATTAAAAAAAAGAAAAAAAGTTAGTAAGATTGTGGAAAAACGGAAACACTTATACACTATTGGTAGAAATCTAAAATGGTACAGTTGCTACTGAAACAATATGGAGGTTCCTAAAAACACTAAAAATATAACTATCAAATAAATCAGCAATCCCATTTCTTAAACCTCACCCAAAAGAATTGAAATCAGAATCTCAGTTATTTGCACTCGCATATTCATTGAAGCATTGCTCACAATAGCCAGATGTAGAAACAACCTAAATGTCCATTGCTTGGTTGATGGATAAAGAAAATTATATATGTACAGTAAAGTATTAGCCTTAAAAAGAAAGGAGGGGAAGCCGGGATGGCTCAGGGGGTTATGCGCTCACTTTGCAGCCCTGGGGACTGAGGATCGAATCCCAGCCCCAGCCCATGCAGACCCATATGCTGAACTGGGGAGTGCTCCCAGTTCAGTTCTCACCGGGGTGAGACCACGGCCCAGTTCCTGCCCTGCGCAGCCCTGTGCCCAACTGTGGAATGAAACTATGTGGGAAAAGTAAAGATGTGCAACTATGGAGACTGTTCTGGGCCCTCCCCCTTCTCTCTGTCTCGGTCTCTGTATCTCTCTCTCTCTGTCAAAAACAATAAAAATAAATCTTAAAAAAAAAAAAGAAAGAAAAGAAAGAAAATTCTGCAATATGTGACAATATGGATGAACTTGAGGACATTATGCTAAATAAATTAAGCCTGTCATGGAAGAATAAATATTGCATAATTTCACTTATTTGATATATATACATAAAGTAGTCAAATTCAGAGAAGCAGAAAGTAGAATGATGGTTGTCAGGGGATGAAGGGAAAAGAAAATTAAAAGTTGTTGTTTAATGGGTATAAAGTATCAGTTAAGCAAGATGAAAACGTTCTAGAAATCCACTGCATGGCATTGTGCCTACAATTAACAATACCATACTGTATACTTAAAATTTGTTAACAGGGTAGATCACATGTTATATGTTCCTAACACACACATTGCAGAGTATTATTTATTTATTTTCCTCAAGCACAATTTAAGGCATCAGAGGTATTTATCATAAGCCAAAAGAAAAAAGCAATTATTGGTTAGGTTTTCATCACCTTTTTATCACTATTATTGTGTATTATTGAATTGTTATTGATGCTACATAAGTGTACAACACTCTCCCTGCACTTGGCTGCTAAATGAATCCTGTCAAGCTTAATAGTCTTGATAGGTAACATCTGGACTGGCCCGTAAGCATTGACTGGTTATCAATAGCTTCAATTTGCATTGTGGAAGCTACACAATCATGTGACATAATAAAGTGTGAGGAGTGGTAAGCAACAGAGATCTGCCACTGTATCCAGTTTCTAAAACCTTTTCTGGATCATGACTCAAGCAAAGGTTCAATATTCAATGTATAGAAACAATATTTACTACCACTTACTAAGTAAACGCTATGTGTTTTACGTAAAATAGTTATTTGCGCACTTTGCCAATATGACAAATGAAGACCAGAACGATTGAGAAGTCCAGTTGAGGCAGAATACTATACCTAGTACTTGAACATGAGCTTCATTAGTTCTTAATGCCAATATATCGAATTATTCTTAAAAAAAATACAAGTGGGAATGATAGTCAACATTTGAATTTAACTTTTGATTTTGGAAGAAAATTATACTTAGTGCTTGATTAAGTCTTTACAAACTGCACTGTTAAGTAGCATAGATTTTATTAGAGATTATCATTTACTAGGTCATTTTTATTTTCTTATTGAAAACCTTAATATTAAATAAATAAAAATGTTTGTGTTGCAACTCAAAATGATAATCACTTATTGAGTTAGTAATGCATTATAAAAACAAATCAAATGTGCTTTTTAAAAATCATCAGCTTTTTGAAACTATGTAGTATAAAGGAATTTACAGAAAAAAATAAAAGTTATCAAAAAATACTGCACTTCAAAGAAGTGGGAAACCTAAATGGTAGGATATATAATTGACCCCTGGGTAAATTTCAATGATGGATTTAGATTACTGCCCTGTATCATTTTTGAATTATTTAAGAAACTGTTTAAGAATACTAAGACTATAGCATCTACGTTCTAGATTTATGATGAATGCTTGTCTATGTCTACCTTAAACATTATCTAAAATTGTAATTTTTAATTTCAAGTTCTACTTCAATTTTATTTTTTTTTATAAAAAAAAATTTAATTGCATTTATTTAAAGATTTATTATTTTTATTGTTTTTGACACAGAGAGAGAGATACAGAAACAGAGAGAAGGGGGAGGGCCCAGAACAGTCTCCATAGTTGTACATCATTGGTTTTTCCACATAGTTTCATTCCACAGGTGGGCGCGGGGCTGCACAGGGCAGGAACTGGGCCGGGGTCTCACCCTGGCGAGAACTGAACTGGGGGCGCTCCCCAGTTCAGCATATGGGTCCCCACAGGCCAGGGCCGGGATTCGATCCCCAGTCCCCTGGGCTGCAGAGTGCTTAACCCACTGAGCCATCCCAACTTCCCTCTACTTCAATTTTAAAGTCGAAGATCAACTTTTGCTTAAATATACCCACTATAATACTATTTATCTT
The DNA here is from genome assembly GCA_004027555.1 of Craseonycteris thonglongyai. Taxonomy (NCBI): domain Eukaryota; kingdom Metazoa; phylum Chordata; class Mammalia; order Chiroptera; family Craseonycteridae; genus Craseonycteris; species Craseonycteris thonglongyai. The sequence goes on along the minus strand of PVKE010027577.1, from coordinate 11,264 downwards.
CTATTATTGTCATGTACCTTTTATTTTGCTTACTGTGTTTGTATATTTTATAATATCACATGGCATATGTTTTATACAATAATTTGCATATACAATCGAGAGTATTTTAACGTCTAAATGCCTTATCTGAATTTAGAAGGAAAATGTCCCTGTCTTCGCAGTACACTATCAACTCCTGCTAGCAAGATGGTCTGTACTCAGAAAGTAAACCTTCTGTGCAAGAGTTTAACAAATATTCTAAACCAGGTAATGCAAACAGGCTGGGTTAACACTACTCCATATCAATCTAAGGGAATTGTTTTAAATGTTGTAAATATTCATTTGATACCTTTATCATAGAATAAACAATTTCTTACCACTCACATACACTTCTGAGGTTTCTAGGATACTATAAGGATTTATTTACTTCCTGTAAAACACCAGGGGTCCTTAATCCTGTCAACAAATTATGGAGCTGTTTTCCCTTGGAGAGGGAAGAGTGAGAAGGGCCCTGTCACAGTGCCCGAGTTGTTTGTGAAATGCTGCCATCTATGGGAAAGCAGCGGGCATTACCACAGGGCCCAGTTCAGCGAAACCAAAGGACCCGCCAACCGCTGCACTAACTGGTTAGTATGGTCAATAAACAGGAATAAAAATTACAGCATTGGCTACAAAACATATTTTTAAAACTCCTAGCTGGCACTTCTTTTTACCACAGCAATTCCTTTGGGGGGTGGGGGTGGGGGGGATTAATTCTATAGCAGTTACTCGGCTGTTTATCCACTCTCACCACAGACAGACACCCGTCCCACATTTATACTTTCATCCAAAGTGTCGCAGGTTTATTAGAAAAATACCACCTTCCACACACTTGCAAACAGACATATTAATCAGGTTCATTTAAAATTTTTAAATACTGCCCAGTCTGAAAAATAACATACAACCAAACATTCAAATTGCTCCTGACCTTCCTATGTATAATTGAGGTCTAGGAGAGACAATGCAATGTATTTGCATTCAAAACACCACAAAGAATAATGATATAACAGTTTCTTCCTCTGCTCATTAATTTAAAGTCTATATATTAATACCATAAAGCACATTTTATAGCTAGAAAGCTCCTTGTACATTTATTGTTAGTACTTGTCCAAACACTGTCAAAAATAATGTTATTTCATGCCTGCGTCTACCCTAGGAAGCCAATATTACCCTCCCTGTTTTACAAAAGGGCACGCAGAAGTTTAGAAAGGTTGAGTCATGTTACTTAGGTTTTACAGATAAGTAAGCAGTAGACCCAGGACTTGAAAACAGTCCCTCTAATCTGGGCAGGTCTTCACTCTCCTAGACCTTCCTTGTGGTCCAGAAACGATGGCCTAAATCTTGTTCTTCATTTTTTGTTGTCATATCACATCTATGTGATTTGGGGCAAATCGCTGAACTTCCTTTTGTCTCTGTTTTCTCTTTTTTACAAAATAATAATAATAATAATAATAATTAAGTACATACATTTCTATGTCCTTTTCCAAATTTGATGCATATCATTTGTCTTCCTTGGAAGACAACAAACCTAAAGAGCGTGTCATGGGCATAGAATTCTGAAGGTTCTTTAATTCACCTCTCTTTTATTTTAAACGTGAAGGAGCAAAGCTATTTTAAAATATCAAATAGCTGAAAGTCACTGTTCCTGGAAAAATGACTTCCTATGCACCAATACCTTGAAGGGGTTCAATTTCAATTTGCTCCAGGCCTTCTGGTTCTCACCTGGCCAGGTGAGTGAAACAATACAGAACAGAGAGGAAGCGTTGAGTGCCTTCAATAGGCATAATAGTAATGCGGTAGTGGTTACTCATCTGATATGGACCAGGAAGGAACCAGGACTCACTAGACTGGTAAAGCGATCTTAGAAATGAGGCTTGGCATCCAAGAAGCTGAACCTCAAATGGGATAACACAATTTCCAATGGTTCAACCAACAGACATTTCTCCAAACTACTGCCTTGACAATAAGAGGAATATGACTGTCCCACTATGACTTTATACATCCTGGCAGGCCCACAGGATGACTTACTACAACATCTTTGTCCTTATTAATAGTAGAGCTTGGAAAATATTTTTCCAAAGAATGAATTAGATACCATTTCATTTCTTCTAGGAGTGGAAAGCTACCAAGAACCTTGCTGCAAACCCAATAAGGAGAAAAAGCTACATTATTTACAATATCATAGGTTGTCTTGAATTTATTAGACAACGAATTCCTCAAGGCAAGCAAATAAACCAAATTCCAAAGATGAATCCAACGATCCAAACAGAGACAGGGCCTGCTAAGGTCTCACCTTAGTTGGAACGTGAGAGAAAGTGGTGACCACCACAAAAGTGGGTACAAAAGAAATAAGCAAAAGTTTCAGTGAATCCTTAAAGGCCAAGAGTGGGCTAGAATGTTAGTTTAGAACAGCTAAGAGTCCTACATGCAAAAAAAGTTTGTGCTACTTGCAATTTTTTCCCCCCATGGACCCATACCAGTTGCTCAGGAGAAAGATGGGAACTGAGCAGAAGACCAGAGCACCCTGCTTTCAGTGACACAGGTGAAGCAGGTGATGAGCGTCAGTGAGGGTACACACATAAGCCCCACCCATTTCTCTGGAACTCTCCCACAAAGCAAAGGCCTTAAGCCCCAGAGAAGAACATCCAGTCAGACTCTGGGGACATGGAAGGGAATTCTCCGGACACCAACAAAGAGTCCAGTGCTGTGTGGAGATGGTTGGACTTCGTATCCCTGGGGAGGAGAGACGCAGTATGACCTTAGACCCAAGATCCTACAATGACTCCAAGCCTAGTCCTGATACCACTCAGGGACGGGCAGGAAACTCACCCAAGAGAGTCAAGATTCAAGAAGGATCTAAAATTTGACCCTATTTCCAATCTAACAAGGTCACTTGACACAATTTCATAAATGCAAGCAGAGTGACATGAGGCTCTAAGCCATAGACGAAAGAGAGTTTACTACTCACATCAATAGTAGAAGTCAGAATGTCACCATTTTCTTTCAGCAGGTTCCTGAGCCCAGTTCCCATCGGGTGACATGAGGAATGTTAGGTGACACCGGCACATGCAGTGGGTTGCCTTATTAAAAAAGAAAAGAAACTCCAATTTAGCATATGTCAGCCTTATTAAAAAATTTAAAAAATTAGCATACATTGATTTTATTTTATTTTAGTCAACTACAAGTAAGCCTATCTGAAGGAGTCCTTATTATAATGGACAGAAAGCAGACCTGCCTTCCACTCCAGAGAAAGATACTATCTTTCCCTTACAAGGTTGTTCACTATAAAAAATATATATCGAACACATAGTCCAGGAGTAAATAAGGCCTTCAGTGCCTCTGCTGTTTAAAGGTTCAGAAGCACAAGAAATGGATGGGGAATTGTCTCTGGAAAAATGCCAGCCACAGGTACGAGGCATGTTTGCTTCCCCAGGGAGAAGGGACAGGAACCCCTGAGCTAGAGGGTGAGAGAAGGCTCTGGAGTTTTCTAAACACCCGTGAGAAAGAGCAGCCCCCTCCTTGTGCTACTCACTTTCATTCATGCGTGGATTTAACAACTATTACTTGAGTGCCTAGAATTTATAAGGTATACTATTCTTACTAATGGGGAGACAGGAATCGAACATACAGTGTTCTTGCCTTCAAGAGCTTTCATTCTAATAAGGAAGAAAGCCAATGGTCAAATAACAGAGTGCATATAAACATTATAATAGGCAATAAAAATACTAAGAAGGTGGTACCATTTAGATATCACAGAGGAGGACCATTTTGAGCAGAGATCTATTTCATCAGAAATTAAAAATTTTTTTTTTCATAAGATAACTCAAAATACAGTTCCCCTGCATGGCTTGCTAAGTTGTGATAGCCCAGCTGGTTCGCTATTGATGATCGACATGAACTTGAATATGAGCTTTCCAGGCTGACCTCAGATTTGCCAGCTTACAACATGATTGTGCAGCATAATTTTCTGTTTTGCTACAGGGTGGCAATGTTTGCATTTACCTCGTACTCATCTGAGCTAGGCTGGCCCAGAGGATATGGGTGAGCTGTCATGATCATTTTATGAGAAGACTTGGATGGGACCCAGATTGTTCCATTTAGCTCAGGAGTAGCTTTTCATTTCATTTCATTTGGAAGAAACACTGGTCAACCAAGCTCAACCTCAGAGCACTATAATAGCCTTTTATAGGTTGAGAAAATGAAAAAAAGACTAATTTTTTCAAGTATTTTGTTTGGTAACGTACTTATTTTATAACTCTGAGGTGAGAACATTAAGCATCTAAGATGGGCCTTTCAAATTAAACTTCTAAATATTATGCACTTCAAATGACAGAGAAGGAGGGCTTACACACCCACAAAACCAAAATTGAGAAAAGGCATGGAAAGTATAATTTCCAAGTAACCAACCAATAACCTCATTAGAACACACGCATATACAGGAAGTAACAGACAGTATAAAAGTGTGCGCCCCACTGCAAAAGGGCTCCGCCTCTGGATGTTAGTCCTCTGACCTGGTGCCAACATCAATAAATGCTGCTTTCTGCCTGTGACCTTGGTGTTCCACTTCTCTGTTCGAGAACACTGCAACATTCTAGTGTTGACTTTCTTTACATTTATTGTTTTGTTTTTCAAAAAAGTTTCACTGATGGATTAACCATTTTAAAACTGAATCTTGAATTATACTATTTTTAAAAAGTAATAAGTTATAAATAAGATTCACTTGTAACAAATGTTAATTATTCTTTTTGACAATGGTCTTAGTTTCAGGTAATTTTTACATTAACCTTCTATGTGAGAATGGTTATGGTAAGGTAGGAAATTTCACAAGGTGATGAACACTATATAATAGGTGGTCATATGAAAATGTAAGAAATACAAAATAAAGTATTAAAGATGAAGAATTCATCTTATAGGCTTATCAGTAGGCTTGACAGAAATGAAAACAATCAGTTAACCTAAAAAAAGTAGGTCAATAGAAAATATTCAAATTGATATAAAAGGGAAAAAAGTAAACTAAAAACAAAGATAGAAGTGAAATAAAACATAAACATAAAAGTAAAATGAAAATACATTTTCCCCAAATGCTGTGCTACAATAGCAAATAGTCTAATATGCAAATAACTGAGTTCAAGAATTAAAGAAGTAAAAAGGCATAGTTGGCACCTCTGGTTTCAGTTCTAACAAGTAAAAATGTTGGAAGGTGTTATCTCTGTCCTTAGTAAAACAAATGGCTATAATAATTAAAAATGACCAGCTGATTTATTTTGCATAAATTGACAAGCTGAACCCAAACATACTACTTGGTTGATAAAAGCCAAACTTCTCTTGATAAAGAAAAAGACTGGTAGACTCACATTTTCTGACTTCAAAATTATAGTATAATGTTAAAGTAATCAATACTGCATGTTTCTGGTATAAGGTAATAGAATTGAGAGTGTAGAAATAAAACCATACAATTAAGGCAAATTGGTTTTTCTCAAGGGTGCCAAGGCAATACAATGGAGAAGATTGTCTTTTCAATAAATGGTACTTCAATAACAAAAAATCCACATACAAAAGAAGTGAAGTTGACTAGCTACCTCACGCTATGCAAACACATAGTTTAAAATGGATCAGAGACCTTAAAGTATGATCTAATTCAACAAAACTCTTAGAAGTAAATATAAAATTTTGTGACCTTGCATAGGAAATAGTTTAAATATGGCACCAAAAGCATGGTGACAAGGGGAAAAAAATTTTTGAATGGAATCAATAGTAAAAAATTTTGTTCTGCAAATAGTACAGCCATAAAGTGAAAAAAAAGTGATGTAATCAACATGGTGACATACATGGTCCCTGACTTCAGTCACCTTCTCAAAATAACCAACTTTCAACTAGCCATTGATAAGATACCATTGTCAAAACCCTAGAACCCAGGGATGAGTCAGAAGCATCCACTTGGACCACAGAGACTGAAAAGAGCCACTTTAGAATGACAATAGGAGTAGCTACCCTCTGATCACATTGCCCAGCCTCCCAAAGCCAGCAAAGCACAACACTCAGAAGGCCCCTTGAGTCTATGATTTCTCCAGTGAGGAATAAAGAGCTTAAGGTTGACATCCATCTTTCCCAACCTTTCAGAATAATTCCCAGGAGGCCCATTTGGGTCTCATCTCACAGAGGACTTCTGCAATGTTTTGACCACCAAGAATTAGATAAAAATGGAGAAGTGAGCCTGAGTTTCCAGCAACCAGCGATCACATCTCAGTAGGTTTCATCCTCCTCACAACTGTGACTGGCAGTAAGGTGGATCAGTGTCTATGTTCATTTGCAGAGCCAAGCCTGTGGCCTGTCTGGCCAGGGAGCTTTGTGGTGTGTTCTTTCTCCTTTGGGTCCCCAAACCCCAGTTCAGTCAGAGGAGCAAAATGAATAAAATAGAGTGACAAGCCAACCAGACTTATTAGACATCAAGAGAAACAAATGTGTATTATGGTAATCCCAGAGGAGAGAAAGAGAAAGGGACAGTAAATCTATTTAAAACAATAATAGCTAAAAATGCACCAAACATGGTAAGTGAAATGAACATTTAAATTTATGAGATCCAAAGAATCCCAAATAGCTCGAAACTGAAACAAATTACACCAAGACATGTTACAATTAAATTGTCAAAAGTCAAAGACAAAGAGAGAATTTTGAGAGCAGCTAAAGAAATGTGACTTACCACATTCAAGGGAACCTACATAAGACTACAGAGAGAGTTCTCAACAGAGACTTTGCATGTCAGAAGAGTGAGATGATATATTCAAAATATTGAAAGGAAAAAATGTGTCAAACAAGAATACTATACCCATCAAAGCTGTCTTTCAGAAATGGAAATATAAAGATTTACCAAACAAACAAAAGCTGAGGGAATTCACCATTAGACCTGTCTTACAGAAACAAACAAACAAACAAAACAAAGAATGTTCTTGAGACAGAAATAAAAGGATACTAATTGCAAAAATATAACAACATTTATAACTCAAGGAAATGATAAATATATAGGCCTTCAATTCATAAACATGAAATGTCCTTTTATTATTTGTGTCTCCTTCAATTTCTTAAATTGATGTCTTATAGTTTTCAGTGTATGAATCTTTTACCTCTTCATTCAATTGATCCATAGGTATTTTATATATTTTCATATGTTATTTAAAAATTAAATACAAAAAACCCAAAAAACATCTCTTTCTGATATATATGAGGGTTGTCAGAAAAAGTTCAGCTGTAAATGCCTCTATTTTTCATATTACATGGCTGGTTACTTTCTGGACAACCCTTGTATTGTTGTTAGTATATGAAAACACAATTGATTTTTGTATATTAATTTTGTATCCTGCAAGTTTACTGAATTTGTTTATTAATTCTCAGTGGTTGTGTCTTTAGAAGTTTATGTACATAAAATTATGTCATCTGCAAACAGAAGGAATGTTACTTTTTCCTTTCCAACCTGGATGTCTTTTATTTGTTTGTGTTGAATAAGAGAAATGAGAATACGCATGCTTTTGTTGTTCCTGATGTTGGAGAAAAAGTTTTCAAACGTTCACTATTGAGTTTGATGTTAGCTGCGAGCTTGTCATATTTGGCCTTTATCATGTTGAGGTTTGTTCTTATAGTCTACACAGTTTGTCTCATAAATAGATGTTGGATATTATCAAATGCTTTTTTTGCATCTAAGATGATTTTGTGATTTTATCTTTCATTCTATTAATGGGATATATTATATTTATTTATTTGCATATGTTGAGATAACAGTTGATGATGAAATTGCAGAGAAAAGCGAACCCTTTATACACTTTTGGTGGGAATGTAAATTACTATAGCCACTATGTAGAAGAGTATAAAATACAAAAAATAAAAATAAAAAAATATAGAACTACCGTGTGATCCAGCAATTTTGCTTCTTTGGTATATATTCTAAGGAGACGAAATAAATATTTCTAAGTGACACCTGCACCAGCAATATTTACAAATAGCTAAGTCATAGGAATAATCTTTGTGCCAGTTGGTGGTTGAATGGAAGGAGAGCTGATTCTGGGTGGCAAGCACACAATGCAATGCATAGATGATGTAATGTAGAGTTATACACCTGAAAACCATATTGCCAACCAATGTCACCCCAATAAATTTAAAAATAAAATAAAAATGTGAAATATACTAGGGCTGTCTGGAAAAAAATCCAGCCATTGTCAATATAACGAGAATGGTTACATGGTTGAACAGTTTCCAGACAGCCCCCATATATTTCAATAATAAAAAAAAAAGGAAGAAAACTCTGTTTTGTAACAACATAAATGAACCTTGAGGACATTATGTTCAGTGAAATATATCAGATAGAGAAAGACAAATACTGTATAATGTCACATATAGATGGAATTTAAAAAAACCAACTCATAGAAACATTATACATTGATTATTCCCAAGGGTAGGAGGGGGAGGATAGAATAAATAAGTGAAGGTTGTCAAAAGGTACAAATTTCCAATTATAAGATGGATTATTTCTGGACATGGGTATATAGTATGGTGACTGTAGTTAACAACATTGTATTGTGCATTTGAAAGTTCCTAATAGACTCGATTTTAAAAGTTCTCACCACAAGAATAAAATTGCAACTATGTGAAATGATAAATGTAACTAACCATCTGCTATATCTATCTATCTATCTATCTATCTATCATCACCTATTCATTACATTTTACTCCTTAAACTTACACAATGTTATGTGCTAAGTATATCCCAATAAAGATAGAAAAAATAATAAAAATGAAGTGAAAAGACAACCCACAGTTTGGGAGAAAATAGTTTCAAGTCATATATCTGGTAAGGAATTTGTATCTAGAATCTATAAAGAACACTTACAATTTGATAAAAAAAAAAAAAAAGACAAACATCTCAATTAAAAACAAGCAATGTATTTGAATAGATATTTCTCTAGAGAGTATATACAAATGGTCCATATGCTCATGAAAAGATGTTCAAAATCATTAGCCATCAGGAAAATGCAAATCAAAACCACAATGAGATATTGCTTTACACTCATTACATTGACTGTAATAAAGGCAGAAATAAGTGACAAGTGTTGGTGAAGATATGGAGATATTATACATTGCTGATGAAAATGTACAATGATGCTACTGCTGAAGAGAAAAATTTGTCAGTTCCTCAAAATGTTGAACATAAAATTATTATATGACATAGCAATTTGCTCCTAAGTATATACCCAAAAGTTGAAAACATACAACCACACAAGAATTTGTACAAAATGTTCATAGCACTATTAGTCACAGATGGATACAATTCAAATGTTTATCGACTGATAAACAGATAAATATAATAAGGTATATCGTTATATTAGAATATTATTCCATAATAAGATAAATGAAGTATTGAGATATGATGCAACAAAGACAAACCTCTGAAAACAGTATACTACACAAAAGAAGTTAGTCACAAAGATGACATATTGCGTTATTTCTCTTAAATAATATGTCCACTATTGGCAAGTCTAAAATGGAAGGAAGTTATGTTTGCCCAAGGCCAGGTTGTGTGTGTTTAGGGAGACTACGAAGTGACCAATAATTTATGCAGTTCTCTTGGAAGAAATGATGCTATTCTAAAATTAGACATAAACTTGTGAACTTACTTGTAAAAGTTACAGACTATATTATAATTTAAATGGGTGAATTGTGTGGTACATGAATTCTATTTCAATAAAGCTGTTTAAAAAATGGCTACTCAGCACAGGAAAAGATGTTTAATGTTACCAAACCTCAGAGAGTCATATATAGAATTTAAAACAACAATGAAATAACAATACAAACCTATTAGAATGGCTAAAGATAAAAAAAAAGTCTGTTGGAGAGAATGTGGAGAAATTGGGTGTTTTTACTGGAATGTAAAATGATATAGCCACCTTGGAAAACAGTGTGGCAGTACTCTTTAAAGTTAAGTATGACTTTCCCATATGGCTAGAAATTCTTTTTCTGGGTATGTATCCAAGAGAAAGGAAAGCATATGTCCAAATAAAAACATGTATGTGAATAGTCAAAGTATCATTACTCTGTATAACAACTAAAAACTGGAAACCACCCAAATCATCATCAACTAGTGAATGAATGAACAAATTATGGTATATTCATAACATGGAACGCTACTTGGAAACAAAAAGGAATACAGTATTCATACATAAGAAAACATGGTTGAATTGCGCAGATATGATGCAAAGTGAAAGAAAAACATAAAAGACCATACTATATAATTATATTGATATGACAGTCTGGAAAAGGCAAAGCTATATGTAGAAAAAGAAGATAACTCAAGAGTAGAAAAAGTATGGGGAAGCCAAGATGGCTCAGCGGGTTGAGCACTCGCTTTGCAGCCCCGGGATTGAGGATTGAATCCTGGCCTTGGCCTGTGAAGACTCATATGCTGAACTGGGGTGTGCTTCCCATGTGGGAGGCCCACAGTTTGGTTCTCACCCCCCAGTTGAGCCCCTGGCTTGACGAGACATGTCTCTCACGCGGGAGGCCCCCAGCCCAATTCCCGCTCTGCACGACCCCTACCCACCTGTGTGGAACAAAACCATGTCTAAAACTGATAATGCACAACTATGGAGACTGCTCTGGGTCCTCCCCCTTCTCTCTGTCTTACTCTGTCTCTGTCAAAAACAATAAAATAAATCTTTAAAAAGAGTGGAAAAAGTGGATCAAGTAAAAAGGGGCAGGGAAACTTTGGTAGGGTAAAGGAACTGTTCTATATTTAGGTATTTAAGTGACTGTACAAATTAACAAAATTCATCAAAATGATACATTGATTATTTTAATATATGCAAATAGTATATTAATAAACAAAAAATGAATAAAAGAAATATAAAATATATGACCTTTTACATAAAAATCTCCCCAGTTCATTAAGTTTGTCTTCTATGTGAAATAACAATAATACATGGTCTGACTGATGAGAGATATCTCTGTCACAATGTTTAAAGTATCACACTTTCTCTTAGCATGTAGGTATCTAATGTCAAAAGAGAAAATAAGCTCTATCGACTATTTCTATTTGTCATACTTTTTTTTTTATATCTTTTTTTTATATTTATAGAGAGTAATTATTTTATCTTCAGTGCATATTTATTTTTATTTTACTTTTGACAGATAGAGAGAGAGACAGAGACAGAGACAGCTAGAGAACCGAACTGTGGGAACTCCCCAGTTCAGCATGTGGGTCC
>PVKE010027576.1:0-21513 GCA_004027555.1 Craseonycteris thonglongyai | reverse complement strand
GGTGACAAGTGTAACACATAAGTCAAAATGTATTGTCTGGGTGGGCGGAGATCACAGGGTCAGGCTGTCAGAATTCTAGGAATTTATGACCTTGGCAAATTCCCAGAATGCATTAAACTATTGCTAGAAAGTTTTGTCTTCTACAATCGCTTCAAAGTCCATGGTACACGGAATTCCACCCCAGACATTGCGAGCGATCAACGATCTACCAAAAGTGGCCTCGCGATCGATCGGTCGACTGCGATCGACTTGTGGGCCACCCCTGATCTATACAATTAGAAATAAATACAGACCACATGCTTTAAAGAAAATTTAAAAGACAGTAAGTCAAGGGAATGTATCTACAGAGAATTAGAGTGGGACGTGACTCAAATGTGAATTAAGTGTTTGGAGGATTTATTAGTAGTCATAGCTAGCCCATTCTTTACCTCCATGTGTTATTGTAGAGGAGTTATAGTAGCTTGACCATCTCAAAATAACAAAATTAAAGAAATTCAACTTTAAAGTGATTAATTAATCAAAGCCTTTTGTTATGGTACCTGGTGATAGTTACACAACGGTAATGCCTTGTGATTAGCAGCAACCGGTCCCATAGCATGTGTGTGCTACCTGGTTAGGACATCTAGGTTTTGTTTTTTTGTTGTTGTTTTTTTCATTCCTTAAATATTAGCTGGCTAGAATTCAAGACAATATTTCTATGGTATTTGGGCAGGAAGGTATGGGCCAGAATCATAAGAAGCTCTTTACTTTCATTGAATCACTTTCCAGCCATAAACCATCCTTCCGTGACCCACCTGCCATGGCCCCCAAAGCATCCTTGGGGGTGAGGAGTAAGGAGCAAAACTTACCTGCTTTAAGACGTGACTTTTCTGTCTCCAGTCTTTGGTAACCAGTAGTGAAATGATGGAAAGGCAGAGGAAATATAATGTCTACTTTTGAAATGCTACTTTTCTCTAAGTTTTAGGTTTAGATATTTAGGATATATTTTTTAAAAGAGTTTCTTAAGTGATAGATGCTACATCTTTGGTAGCACTAGTGACACATGACACCTGAAGAAAACCCACATTATTTTCTCATTCCTATAATCTCTGTTATTTCCTCCCCCAAACCCCATCTTAGCCCTTAAAAAACATCTCAGAGTAATTTTAAGGCTTTTCTTTCTGTTTCTGTTTCCTCGTGACATCTGTGAAATATCACTCTTTTCAAAACTTGGACATTTTGGCCCATCACCTTGATGAATACGAGGCTTACAGCCTTTATAATGGTTTTGTGATTCAAACCCAGGTTGCAATTTGAGATGTTGAGTTTAAATGAAAAATGTTATGATTGGACTTTTGTTACCTTAGAAAAATGCCTTTTTCTCATGTAGTATCACAAAACAGGAAAGATCAATGAGTATGCTCTCACTGCTGTCTCTGTGATTAAATTTCAGAGGATGCAATGATAAGATACGGCCTTCACATCTTTGGATTTCACACCCACTCCTGATTTGTTACAGTTACATTGGGATAAAAAAATTTTAAACCCATGCAAAACCCATGTTTTGAAGCGTTTATCTGTATAGGTGAGATTTGGCATGGCATATTTTATCCTCCAAGTCAGGCAATTTAAAAGGATGATCATAATTAGAAGAATATGCTTGTAGGGCAACTGAACAACTTATCTTCTTTAGAAACATTTTTGTAGACATTTAAAATTAATAATTCTGTCTGCAAATTATAAGCTTAAGTATTGTATCATCATTACAAATGTTTACATTTATACTGCTGGATTTGATATGTGCCACGCTGAGTAATTTAGACAGTAGTTCTAACACCCAGTTTAATAACACTAATTTAGAGAACTTTGAAGAGTATATGAAATACCTTCACATAACTGATTCATACAACTGTATTTATGCAGTGCTCTTTGAGGTGAGGGGGAAGCATTGCGGTTTTTTAAAATTGCTTTACAATATTGTTTATTATACACAAAATATTTATTTCTGAAAATCCTTATATAGAAAAGTGTAATTTCAGCACTTTGCCATAAATAATACAATTATGAATGCTTAGTGTATCTTCAAAATGTGCCAAAATGTCTTGGCTAATTTCCTAGTAGAGTCTCTACTATCTTATTCATTTTGCCAACTTAGATATTTTGCTTAAAAAAAAAGAAAGAAAGTGTGCACATAATTGTTTCTGTTGCCTACTGAGAGGTACTATGCCATACGTCTCATGCCATAGTGGACTATTAGCTGGGAATGCAAATTCTTACTGTCACTCTTTTAATTTTAGAGGAAGTATTATTCTTTTTCAAATGCCATGTATAAGGTATTTCTGAAGAATAAAATATATTGAGAATTATGTTGCTTACCCTCATTTGCCCTTTAAGCTATTACTACAGATATGTAATTTTTAAATTTATATTTTTAGTTATCTGTCCCAGATTTTTTATATGTACATATTATTACTAATGTGCATTTTATAGCTACGTTTTCTCTGTAATGTGCATTGCAATTTACTGTATTTTTATATGAGACTCCAACAAACATTGATATTATCCTCAGTAAATATATTGATTTTTGATGTTCTTTAAAAAATGCTGTTGTAGGTAATTTAGAAATAACTCTGGTCTTTCTCTTTGAAATTAATAGAAAAATTATCATTTATGTTGTATTAAACTGGTGTAAGTATTACTGGAAATTTCCATACGTGGTAGCATATAACAGGGGTATTGTGGTGAAAACTAATGGGTTGTCCATTCCTTTGCCTTTCTCCCTACCATGCATGATTCACAATGACTGACATATTTATTTGCATTTTATCAAAACTTAGCTTCTCTGTTCCTTGACTTTAAGCGTGCCATTCATGATCTCCAATGTGTCCCATTCATTTTCTTTAACTCCATGGACACCTCTAGTCCTTTGATCTCACCATTATTTCTATCAACTTTTACTCCTTTGTATATTAACTTCTCTACTACTCAGCATAGCTTTCATGATCCATCATTTTAATCACTCTCTTGCAATTCTGCAACCCTTGCCCTTTTTCTACTATACTCACCTTGCAAAACCCAGCACCGATAAAACACAATTGTTCAAACGTGTGCACCTGCTCTGAGCAGATAAATATTTCTAGAGCAAACCACACACTCTTTGAATTGATTTCACTTTAAATTAATTATCATAAACCTGAAACAGGTACTCAGAACTATTCAGCAATCTACCTGGAGGAGCGTGCATGCATGTAGACACACACATACATGTGAGTATGCACACACATACACAAGTACATACATATATGTAATTCATTACATATGTGTGCATGTGTGTATAACAAACACACACGCACACATATATATAAAATCAATGAAAAGGAGATGTCAGGAAAACTACTTTTTTTTTTGGTGGCTTGCAAAACCTGATGTGATGTGAGGAGCACAGAAGGCAAGCTGGGCTGAGGACAAGAAGAGGAATTCAATTTTGTGTACTGTGCAAAGTAACTTTGTGATGTCTTAGAAGAGATGTCAAGCAGGCACTTGTTGTGTGGATCTGAAATTCAGAGAAGAGTTCTGAGTAAGAAATGTCAATTTGGGCAATATTGGTGGATCTGGGAAGAGAGCCTGGTGAAAGACTGGAGTAGAACTGAGCCTAGCCATATGATAACGTCCAAAGGTAGGGTACAGTGGATGAGCTAGACGAGGCCAGGACATGAAAAATTAACCAGGATAGTGTGATGTTGTGGAAAAGACAGCTTTTGAAGGGAAGAGAGGTCATCGGTATAGAAAGATGCAACGATGTGAAATATAAAACCCTAAGATGAAATATTGCATTATTGACATGTAATAGGCAGTGAGGTAATTCATGACTCAAGGTAGAGAGTAGTTTTGATAAGTTGTAGAAGCCAAATCAGAAGGGGTCTAAAAGTTGGGAGTGAGGGGGGATGCTGGGATAGCTCAGTGGTTGAGTGCTTGCCTAGCTTCCAAGATCAGATGAGATTGGGCATGTTCAGGGTGGTATGGCCAAAGACAGAGTGGGTGCCTCATGATCATGAGGTCTGGGGTTCAATTTTCAGTCCCCGCCTGTGCAATCCCGTGGGCTATATCGCTACACAACTGGTAACAACAGGGATGGCTAGGAGGCAAATGTTCTTGCCTCACATGCACAAGGCTCCCAGTTTGGCTCCCGCCCTGCATGGCCCCACATCCACCTGTGTGGATTGAAACCGTGTCACCACTAATGATATACAACCATGAAGATCTCTCTGGGCCTCCCTTTTTCTCTCTTTCTCTCTCTCTCACCTTCTCTCAAACAAGAAAATACCTTTAAAAAAAAGACCAAAAATCCCCAAGAGTTGGAAATGAGGAACGGAGACAAATGTGGGACATTGTTGCAATAAATGATGCCAGGAAGAGGAAGCATGAGGGAAGGTAGCACAGTATGTGGGAAGGAAAGGATATGGAGATAAAAATGTTTTTTGTTCCCTGTTTTTACTCTCGGAGAGACTAAGCAATGAAATACAAGTGTAGCTTAATTACTAGCGTCAACTCAACTGAATTCCAATTTATTATGCCTTTCCTGGGTCAAGGAAATACCAGTGGGGATCATATTGCTCTTGAGTTTTGGCTCCTTAAATTACTAACCGAGTCTCCCCAGCAGCTTCAGTATAAATGAACAAGTTTGTGCAGAGGCGTATTAACTTTTACATGTTTAGTTAGTTTAAATCAGGTTTTGAGAAACTCTTTTGAGTGTGAAGATAATGGAGTCCCTAGATCTTCAAAAAACTAAGCTATAAACTGTGGAACAAGGTGTCTGCATTTACATTACCGGCTCAAACTGGTATGTCAGTTTGATTGATCAGTTAATAAGAAGAATACAAATAATAGTTACCGTTTGTCCAGCCCTTACTCTATGCTTCACATATTTCTAACCCTTTTCAGCAAAATGGCTATTATTCCCATTATTTTACAGGTGAAAGAACCAAGACTCAGATAATTGTGTTTGAATCGTATTTTGGAAATATTCAAACATATATAAGAATAAAGAAAATAGTGTAAAGACACCTCATGAAATCCAAATTCAGGAACTACTGATATTTGCTAATCTTGTTTCATCTCTGCTCTCTCTGCCCACATCCCCACTACGTTTTTCTTTCCTACAGCTCAGAGAATGTAAATGCCTTGCCCAAATCCGTACTTTTCAAGTCCCTGTTGTGGGTTAAACACTAAATGAGTCATTGCAGTACAGACACAAGGAATATGTGGCCCCTTTCACCACCACCACCAAGAATTTGATAGGCTTTGTTCCATGAGAATTGATTCACCTAATCGTGACAGTCCCACGAGGTTAGTACCGGTAAGTATCATGCTCATATAGTTACAGAGAAGACAAGTGACTGGCCCCAAAGTGTGGAAACTCCTTTCTAACCCAGATGTTCTGGCTCCAGAACTGGCACAAGGTGCTAGGAAGGGCAACTCATAAATAATTTGGAATCATTAATGACAAGATTAAAGGATATAGAAGGTACAACCTTCTACTTTCACTGGCCAGTTCGCACCTCTACTGGCTATCTTTTTTATCTCCACCTCGAGATACGCCATCCCACGAGGAGAGCAAACATTTGAATGACACCATCACCCTCATGTAGAACAGTGACGCATCTGAGTTCATCTATAGTCTGTGCAGCCAAGTCCGGATGAGAGCAGAGAAAATGGGAAGTTAACAACAAAGACTTGAGCTCACGTGTTTAAGAAGCCGCTAACTGAATGATGTGTAGGGTGGAACATGTTACATAAGTTCACAGGGTCAGGTTCTGGAAAGCCTTTCAGGGGAATAAAACTGGAGGTGATTAAACTGCCAGCTAGACCTCATTTCAACCAAATGGGCTTTATCTGGAGCGTGTCCACAGGGCCATCCCATTATTTCATTTCTTTTAAGTTATTTTGTATTTATTGAAATTCATGACAGACTAGCAAAGTACCTCCAAAAGGAAGATTACCAAAATAAACTAGAAACGTATTTCCAAAACAAAGATAAGCAAAAATTAGTTCACCTGCATATATTAATCTGTTGTTGTCTAATGTTACTTTAAATTACAAATATCTCACTGATTAATATACATTGTTCTTTTATCTGGATAGAAAAGAGTAGAAAGAAATTGCATTAGGAGGAAGGTGTTTCTTTTGATTTATTTTTTTAGTTCCCCGTGGATATTCAGATATTATGTGACAAACACTCAGATTAATTGCTTTTGTGATTAGCCATGATTGTTGTGCCTTCTCTAGGGACCAAAATGGCAGCTTTCTACCTCATCATTCAAAGGTAAGTGGATAGGGATGTAAATTGAGAGCTTTGGTGCTGGTAGACAGAGGAACAGGAGAAAAGAAAGGAGGGGAAATTAAATGAGTGGGTGGCAGAATACAATTTTTCTCCTTTGATAAGAATTGTGACAGTGTGAGTCAGACATGGGGTATGTGAAAATTATCACTTACAAATGAAATTTTTCTTAGAGAGGTCAGTTGATGTTAGAATTTGTATTTTTTGATTTGAGGTCCAGAATGGTGCAATTGCACCCTTTTTGTTTAGCTTTGAAGCTCCTGTCTTAGAAATTCAAGTAAAGCCTTCTCTATGCCTGAGAACTGAAAGGCAGTTCCATCGGTTGATGTTTAGAGTGTGTCAGTGGGAAGTTCGTTTGCTTTTGACTGAGGAACTGTTTTTGGAGAAACATTGTACTCTAAACTGTGTCCAAGTTTATTTTGTAAAACGCTAGGGAAGGTTATATTTCTAGGTGCTTGGCAATGTGCTGGATTTCTAGTGTTCAGCAAGTGAACCCTTTCAGTTCTTCATCAGAACAGTCTCATACTCCCACTCACCTTGCAAATTCTCATAGAGCTTTTGATAGAAATAAACTAACTGACTGAGCTCACTTTCCTATTAAAAATAAATAAAAAGAAGGAAGGAAAGAAGCTCTGTCACAATGATTCATTTGAGGCAGCCACCCATATCCCAATTCATCTAAAGTTCATTAAGTTCCAATTCCCCCAAATGCCGAGTCCCAATAACATTCTAATCCAAGAAGTCAAAGAAACAATTTATCCCAACGGCTTATATACTTGTAAATGCCTTGCTGGGTTTGTGATGTACATGGTTGTGCTGGGCTCATTACTATATTTGACAAGTTTATACATGAACTTTGGGCAACAGGAATTTTACATACCCACTAGCCATGTGTTGTCTGCCACACATTTAAAGTCTATGTTAATTTGCATGATTTCAATGTTTGAAAGCATGGTTTTGAATAATGTTATTCTCTTTTCAAAAATTTTCAGAATTTAAAGTAACAAAGACACAGAGACCTATGGACATACTCAATCGCTTGGTGATTGCCTGAGGGAAGGGGAGGAGGGGGGAGGGAGAGTGGGAGGGGAGGTGGGAGAGGGCACCAGCATTATGGACACACTCAATAGTTTGGTGGTTACCTGGAGAAGGGGGAGAAGTGGGGAGGGAGAGTTGTGGGGGGAGGTGGGAGTGGGCACCGAAAATATGGTGGTGGAGGGGGAACTGATTCTGGGTGGTGGGCACATAATGCGACGCATGGGTGATGTGATGGGGACTTGTACATCTGGGAACCATCTAATTGTTACCAACCAATGTCACCCCATTAAATTTAACAATTAAAAATTTTTTTTTCAGAATTTACTTTCAAGAACATAGTTGCGAATTCTACTTCCTATGATTTAAGCCTTTTAAAATTATTTTTGAGCGATATTATACTTAGGTGGCTAGAGAAAATGCAAAAGAACTGTAAAATATTAACATTTATTTTATTATATGCATAGTTATTCAAGAGCATGAGAGTTAAGGGTGAATTTGACTCAGAAAAAAAGAATTGTATTTTTGATGAGGGTTAATTAATACATTAGGTATTTTAATAAATAATTATCATTACAATATAAAATATACATTGTTTGAGTTAAATATCAAATTTGAAAGAGAGCTACTTGCTGAATTTGCATTTGTTTTATATATCGAAATTATTTATGTAATGTCCTATAGAGACAATTTTTAAAGAAGATGAATTTCCCCATATTGGACACTTATTGAATGGGATTATGACTGAGTGAATTATTATGAATATTGGTTATATTCTGAGGAGAAAAACTTATAGACTGTAGGAGGGGAAATAAAAATTACCACTTTGACCGTCTGACTGTTGTTATAATGAAAAGAACAAAATGTGTGATATTCATAAAACAAAGTTAATTAAATATATATATTAAGCAACAATTTTTATTTAAAGATAGATAAGACATACCCACTTGTCATCTCTCTTCTGGGGACTATAGGCTATATTCCTTTATTTATTTAGATTTTTTAACGATTGCATATTTCATCTTATTCAGCCTATGTAGGGCATATCTGTTTAGACCAAACTTCTCCAATCTGTGGCCCATGGGCTGCATGTGGCCCAACACAAATTTGTAAACTTTCTTAAAATATTCTGCAAATTTTTGCGATATTTTTTTAAAGCTCATTAGCTAGCATTAGTGTTATTATATTTTATGTGTGGCTCAAGACAATTCTTCCAACTTAGCCCAGGAAAGCCAAAAGGTTGGACACCCCTGGTCTAGACGTTTTAGTTATTCTTATAAAGATACCCATTACGTAAAACGTGGAACTCAACCTCGCCTATTTAATAATAAAGATTTGTTTAGTGGGTTTTACATTTCAGGTTCTGTTCTAAGCACGGGGGATATAATAATGAACCAAACAGGGACAGCCCTTGATCACCAGGCAATAAACCAGTAACCATATATCTATATAAATAGACCGACAGATCTCTATCTTGGGTTGATAAGAATAAACATACGTTAGAAAAGTAAAGCAGGGTAAGGGCATGTGGGGCAGGGAGGCTTATTGTTTCTGAGGGGTTAAGGGAGGTGACTCTAATTAGGGATCTTTGGACCAGAGGTCTGTGGAATGTGAGGGCACAAACCATGTAGTTGTCTGGAGGAAGCATGTTCTAGGCAGAGGAACACGCCATGAGAAGGGGGTGGGCTTGGCTTGTTTGAGGATCATTGAGGAGCCGGTATAGAGGAAGAACAGTTAGGAGAATAAATCAATGAGTAGCACATTGGCCTTATTATGCTGGGCCCTGTGGTTCTTAGGTATTTATATGGAGAAAGATGGAAAGCCATTGAAGGATTCTGAGCGGAGTGACATGATTTGACTTATATTTAATAGGATTATTTCTAGTGCAGTTTGGAAATAGACTATGAGGGTATGGGACAGATCAGTTAAGAAACTGCTACAAGAATTCAGTTGAGAGACAGTGGTGGAAGAGGGGGAGATGAGGGTGGTTGGGGAGGTGGGAAGAGTTCTGAATATATTTGAATGGAAGCCGAAATCAATGATGGATTGAAAGTGGGGAGTAAGAAAAAGGGACTAACCTAAGACTTATCTGCTCTATGCAGAAGAAGAGCATCACATTGTGTTCTCTTCCCTTCCTGTTTCATTGGGGTGGTGGTAGCATGGAGTGGGTGGGCATGGTAGGTGGGATACTGTGGAGGAGAGTTCAACTTGGGCTTCATACAGGCTTTGCATATGCTGTTCTTATGAGTCTATTCCCTGAGGTTTAGACTGTTCCTTTTTTATTTATTTATTTATTTATTTTATTTTTTTTTTTAAAGATTTATTTTATTGATTTTTGACAGAGAGAAACAGAGACAGAGAGAGACAGAGAGAAGGGGGAGGGCCCAGAACAGTCTTCATAGTTGACAGCATTAGTTTTCCATATAGTTTCACTCCACAGGTGGGCACGGGGCTGCGTAGGGCAGGAACTGGGCCGGGAGCCTCCCACATAGGTCCCAGCAAGAACTGAACTGGGGGCACACCCCACCTCAGCATGTGGGTCCGCATGGGCCGGGACCGGGATTCGATCCTCGGTCCTCAGGGCTTCAAAGTGAGCGCTTTACCCGCTGAGCCATACCACCTTTCCCTAGACTGTTCCTTTACTGTGGCCATTGCATTAGTTCCTAGGATTGCCATAAACTGAGTGCCTTAAAACAACAGAATTTCATTCTCTCACAGTTCTAGAGGATGAAAGTCTAAAATCAAGGTGTCAGCAGGGTTATGATTCCTCTAAAACTTTGAGTAGAATCCTTCTTTGACTCTTCCTACCTTTTGGTGATGGCTAATAGTCTTTTGCTTCAGTCTATGCCTCCAGTGTCACATGGCCATGATCCTGTGTGTCTGTCTTCTTGTCTTATAAGGACATTAGTCATATTGACTTTGGAGCCCATCCTACTCCAGTGTGACCTCATCTTAAGTCATCTGAAGTGACCATATTTACAATTAAAGTGTCATTCTGAAGTACACTGGTCTAGGACTTCAACATATATTTTTAGGGACACAATTTGATCCCAAACAGTCACAGAAATCCTGAATCCTTGTGTTATTCTGAATAGCCTATGGAGATTGTGATGCCTTTTTCTCCCGAGAGTTTTTGTTAACATTTTTTTTTGTGGGGTTTCCATCTCTCTACTCTGATAGATTACTTTTCACCGTGACAATAATAATAGGAGGTTTTACTAGTCTCTTATTTTACCAGTACCCTTTCAACAGTGAGACTAGTGGTCAAACAGAGCCAGAGTCTTCTGTCCTACTCTCTGTGACCCAGGATTCTTTTAAATCTTTTGATTCTAGAGTGTACCTACTCCTTTAGTAGATTGCTGCTACTTTTTATTAACCCCCAGAGGTCACAGTAAAAAAATTACATTGTAGGTTGCATGTATCTGAAAGATACGTTCGTTACTAGTACGTGCTGGAATGTGAAAGAATGGTTACAAACACTGCAACTATAATAAAATACATGATTTTAAAATTTATTTCCTGTTACAATCTAGAAATTATTAAACAAATAAGTATAAAAATATAAATCATAAAAAAGATTCTCTTACCAAATCACATAACCTACACTTGTAATTTTTCTGACCACAGCCTCCACAGTTAATTTCATTAGGTATACAAGGAAGAAATCTATGGTTCAAGTTAACTCTTGTGTCATTACCTAGAAGTTCAATTTAAAGTATTTGAGCATAACATTAAAAAAATATGGACCGGGTCTGGAAGAAGTAACACTGTAATGTCACAAGGCTTGCTTTGTCTTGCACAAGATGAACAGCAATTTGAACATTTTCCCTAACATGTCATATAGTGTGCTTGAGTGTGATACTGTTGTTACAGAATTATGCATTTCTGATTTTCTGCTGGACCCTGTATTATAAGCCATCATCAAGAACTGTGGATACTCTGAGATTTTATACTACATGCAGACTGACAAGTTAGTCAATCACAGTGTAATGGATGCCGGTGAAACAAACAAGCATCCTGGGTCAGAAACGAAGGACAATGTATTACTCATTGCAACAGCAATTACCAGAATATCACTGTTGTCCTCCAGTTTCCCAAGCCCCAGTTCCCACTAGGTAATGTGAGAGAATAAGAATATACCTGCAAATACAATAGGTTGCATTATAGGAGAGGTACCCCCTGTTTAGGGAACCTGAATCTTTTATAATGGGCAATAGGAGTGCCTTCCCTTTTCCCCAGAAACAGCGTTATCTTTATTGTACTATTTGGTAAGCAGGCCTGAAATTTGTTGTGAAGGGAGATACTACCTCCATCTGCTAAGAGAGCAACCTACTCTTTGCTCCTGAGGAGAAATAATCTCTCTCGTACAAAGCTATTTTTTTTATACAAAATCCTTCAAAGGACGTCTCATTTGCAAGAATTGTTTTCCAACAGTTGTTATGATGTGATATTTTCTCATAAGAAGCACTTACAGTGATGTTATGTTTTCCAGAAAATGTGATAACTGCATAAAATTTTTAAATGATAATATATTTAAATGTTGGTAAAAAAAAATAATCCCTGGATAGAATAATAACTATGCTATCCACTTCAGTGTGCATTTCATATGCATTTTTAGAAATGGTATTGTGCAGTAGGTAAAGTAGGGGCTTTGGAGACAGAAAAAATTGATTTGTATTTCTAATTGGGCATTTCTTCGTCTGTGGGTAAATTAAGGAAAAGAAACTTTCAAGACACTTATCTTATTTAATCCAATTTTATCCAAAGAAACACAGATCAGAAGGAGAGGTTTAGTATCTTGTCCAATGTCATAGTGCTAAAAGAAGATATTCAGAATTCCAACCAAAGGCTATCTGACTCCCAATCCAGAATTCTTAATGACTGACTATGTTACTACAAATCCACGAAGTATCTGATATAATCATTGACAGGTGTTTTACATCTAGTAGTTAGAATTTATGGGAGAAGCTCGGTCAACAGATACCTAAAATGTATTCTAAACTACTCCTTGGAAACAGACAAGACACAGTTGTGTTAAGGGCAGGAAAATCGAAGCAGAGAACACTCCCAGAAAACCGATGTCTGTCATTACTGCTATAGGCGTTGCTATTACAGAGAAATTGGCTATAAAAAGGAAACTGTCATTCATACAGGCCTGGACATTGTCTATGGCTCCTGAAACTGACTGAAATAACTAGTGAACATGAAGTATGATTTAGATTTATGTAGTCATTGGATTCATATGTGCCAATACACTGGAATGGGAGAGGGAAATATTTAATTTATTTTGCTTGTCAGAAATAGAAGAAACTGTTCTATTTTGTTGACTTGGTCTTGAACTATGCTTCAGGTATTACAGTTGAGTTGTACAAATGAGCCTTACAACCCACTTACATTTTCCCCTCTGTACACTTGGCTTTACCAGGTTTGCCTAAGCTCTTACACTTGGCATTTTACTCAGATTGTATATTTACTGGATGCTAATGAGAAGCAAGCACTGTAGGAAATACCAGTTACATTGGGTTCCTTCTCAGTAAATTGATCATATAAATGGAAAAACCAAGTGATAGTTTCTGGGATGACAGGTGGATATTTCTATTTAAATTTATTTCCAATGATGGGTCAGTAGATTCTCATCATCTGACATATTTATTTTGCTAACCTTTAAAATTTTAAATTTGCTTGGCCATTGTTGTTATTATTGATGGAATTTATGCTGTTCTGTTTTCCTCACTTAATGGTATAGTTGACTGTACTGCCCAGAAGTTTGGATAGAGTCCTGTTGCCCATAATTAATAAATACTAATACTTAAGGCTTAGGGAAAGAACTTTAATCCTAAAATAAATGTTTATGTCTGGGACGTGCATTGAACTTCACATGTAAAGTGAGTTTCTTTGCCCTGACTAGCACTAGAATTATCTCTAGAAGAATGCCAATTAAGTGCAGATCTGTCCTAGAAAACAAAGGCCTTTCAAACACAGGCTGTGTGCAAAGGGGCACGGCCTATGGGCCAGGCACTAAAGTAGGAGGCTGGAGGGTTGTATGTTAATCTTGATGACTCTCCTTATTAAATTCTAAATTTTGCATTTAAGTCCCTTAACTCTTTGGTGACTATTTTCTCATTTATAATGAGAATACATAAACATCTGTTAAATTGGTATTTGCATATCTGATATACGCACATACAATGTATGTATGCATTTGTTACTTGTTCTCCCCCTCCTTCACCCTCTCTCCTCTTCCTTCTTCATCTGTAGACCACGACAGGGGCCAGCCTGTCTCCACTGGCTGTCATCTGTGGCTGCTTGGACAAAGGCTGGTGAATTTAGTTTCAAGATGTTGCTTACATGGCTAACCAGTAAGTATAGAATATTGTCCTGGAACTCAGTCAGTGCTGTGGGCTGGGGTCTAGTTCCTCTTCATCTGGGCTTCTTCAGAAGCTGTCTGGAGTTCCTCCCAGCACAGTGGCTGAGTTCTAAGAGCGAGTATCCAAGAGACAGGAAGTAAAAGCTACTAGTTTCATAAAGCCTGGCCTCAGAAACAGACACAGTATCACTTTTGCTATACTCTATTTTTCAGGTTTTCACATAGCCTGAATTCAAGGGAGGGAACCTAGATACCGCCTTTTAATGAGAGGTGTGTAAAAAAATTTGGAGGCCATGTCTTAAAACTACTGCATCCCATAGATGGCCCTTGAATTATTGGGCAATCTATCATGCATCATTATAAACCTTTGGCTTTGCTGGGCCACACTGGAAGAAGAAGCATTGTTTTAGGCCACACATAAAATACACTAACACTAACAATAACTGATGAGCTAAAGAAACAAAATCACAAAAATGAATCTCATAAGGTTTTAAGAAAGTTTACGAATTTGTGTTGGGTTGCATTCAAAGCCCTCCTTGTCTGCATGTGGTCTTCAAGTCACGAGTTAGACAAGCTTGCTATAAATAGAATTCCCAATGTTTGAGTAACATTTATTTTTTCCCTTAACAATATGGATTGTCCCTTGATATTATATACCCTCTCTCACCATTAGAATTATTGTTTATTTCATATATTTATGTAAGAAATCCTAATAAAGCAAATGGACAAAGGACTATAAACTGAAGCAAAACACCATCTATTTGTAGTCACCTACCTCTAAAAGTATTATATTTAAGACTCTTATGAAAACATGCAATACAACTTGAATTATGAAAAATGGAACACAGCACTGCGAAATTATCATTCAATGGGACACCAGTGTATCATCAAAGGAAAGCCTAGAGTGGAGCTGGTGGTTGATAAGCTGTAGCACACATACACTATGCATGAACACATTCTCGTCATTCTAATGTCATTGATAAGCATCCTCAATAAGAAAGGACGGGAGGATACACTCCAGATGGTGGGGTAGGGTCGGTTTTGCAATGGCTTCAGCTCGGGGCCCAGAGCAGGGTTTTAAGCAGCTCCAGAATAGTGACAGAGCAGAGACACTGAGTGAAGAGAATGGTTACAAGTCCTTTAAAACATTCACTGAAGTACAACTTTAGAACAGTTTAGGACAGTTAAATGCAGAAGATATGTAAAGCTGATTTGAAATGATCTCAAATGGGATGAGTATTTTTGTGTGGGAGCAAAAAAGAGTTAAAGGGGAGAATAATATTAAATACTGAAAATACTAGCCAAAGTTAAATCCTGATGACAACTATCGTAACCGGGGCATCTGTTTAGGCTCCTTTTCTCCCAGGAGTCTTGAGGAGGAAGGAGGTGAGTCCAAGAGAGTAGACTGTGTATAAAGCTTTCCCCAATTCCTCAAGCTTATTTAAATGCTCTACACTCCAGTTTGCTCTCTCGTGAGCCCTCACCTTTGATGGCAATTTTGTGCCTATTACAATTGTTTTGGTTACATGTGCCTCTCATTTACTTACGGTAATATATTCTGATACCATAATTCACGGTATTAAATTAGGCTGACCATATGTATCATTTTAAATAGGACAGTACCATCTATTTCGTATTTCCCAACCGTCCCATCATTTTAATATAAATGCCAATTTTGTCCTGTTTTTAATTTTTGGTAAAAAACTGATTTTTTTTTTTTAATGATAAGGCTCTATGATAATCAATGTGTGAAATAAAACTGGAATTCCATTTATATTATCCAGTCAGGGCTAGGCTTCTTGAGCCAACCATGATCAGACATGGCCTCCTTGCTTGTCTGTAGTGGAGGAGAATTCAAGAGGTGGTTTCTAAGCCCCATTCAGCATGTGGGAGTCAGGAGGGTCTCCACACACATGAACTACTGCACGGGCCCACCTAGCTGTTTGCCTCCATCAGTTTAGGAGCGTGGGATGCAGTCACTGTGAGTCTTACTGTTATTTCTACCATCATTCAGCCCATAAAGATTCTTTCTGCCCTGCATTCAATTTGATTCAGACTTTTCAGACTCATTGTCATTCAATGGACCATTAGGTTTTTTTTTTTTTTATTACAGGGGAACTCTGCAGTGGGACATTAACTAATATCGGCTAGCGATAGCATTTGGGGGTATTCATTCCCCCCCCCTTTTTTTTCTCTTTGGTGTATTCAAAAGATCAAAATCTGCTGCATAAGATTACTGTCTTGGAAGAATATTCATAATACAATTGTGGTGAAATACAGCCCCCCTCAATGCCTACCTAAATTTTTGTATGAGTTCTGTCACTGAAGAATAACTGTTAGGATGAATTGTGGTCCATTGAATGAATACAGAGGTTTGTATTTCATTAAGCAGTGCATTCTACTTTTGTACAGCTCTATTCACTCTTCCTAACTTGTGTAAAACCACCTCGCGTTCTCCTATGAAGTTTAGGTCTGCCTTTTATACTAAAAGAATAAATTCAAAGAAATATGCATCTGTTGAAAGGGCCTTGTGAATCACACACTGGTTTCTTTGATCACAGCCCCTTTCAATCATGAGTTAGGATGGTATTTTCAACTAATCGCTTACCAAAACATTGTGCACAAATATATTAATAGTAAATGCTTTAATACTGATGCCACTAAGAAGAAAACCAGACTATGTAAAATGGTTTTATTCTGCTATACTCATTTATATTTGCTTTTTTTTTTAATTGGAAAGTGAAACCAAATTTGTTGTTCTCATACTTTCTGTGTTTTACTCTTTTCAGTCTCTCATTTTTGTTGCTTCTGAACACCTTCCAGAATAAACTGTCTGCACGCACATTTTTTGTCTCAGATTTCCTCCTATTGGGGGAACCTGAGCCAAGGGATCAGAAAAAAGGGCAAAGGCAGGAAGGGCAGGTACTCAGGATTCCTGAACATTGGAACCCGAGTTGCTCACTTGGTTCTCCATTATGGCCTTTGAGATGTCCTTCTCTTTTCATTTTGTGATGCAAGATTGATACACTGTATGCAAAACGTATGCCACACCACACCCTTCCCAATCTCCATGGTAACAGTGCTGTGTACGTATTTACAAGTAAGCACATGAGTGTGTGATAAAAAAATTGCTCATGTGTTGATAACTTGTGCTCTATGGATGCTTTTCTTTTGCTCAACTCTAAATTCAAGTACACAAGTCAACCCGTAATAATGGTGCCACTGAGTACCGGTATGTAAACTTCATGTCGACTTCACATTCCATGCCCACTGAATTGAAAAGTTAAAAATCACAAAATAAATTAGAAACATCAACATTGGGAATAAAAGAGGAAAACAGTGAAGCAAAGACTCCACTGTCCCAGCAATGTTTTTATAAAGGGCTGCACATCAGGCTTGGGTTCTGCATTTTAGCAGCTTAATTGAATTTTTGTGTAAGACAATTACGTTCTTACATTTTCCTCCTTATTTTTGCCCTTGCTGTTTCTTATTGAGATATGGCTTCATCTTTAAACCTTCTTTTGTCCGTCTCTGGCCTGGTAATAACCACTTTGATAAAATGAATGTACAGCAAATGGTAGCACCTTTCACATTGAACATATTCAGCTCACATGAGAAATTGCTTCCTGAAACGATGGAAAACTTGGCTGATATACTCATCTTTTGGGTGTCCTTGAGTAACGTAGATGTTTTAGTGTATATATTTCAGTATAAAAAGATTTATTGTAACAATATAAAAGCAACTTGCAGAACCTACGTATGAAAGTGCCATTGGACCAAGCCAAAGATTAGATAAGCAAAATGGGCTATTGTCAGAAGTCCAAGCACTGGTCCTTGTACACCAAAGAAGTGTTCTTTTTTTTTTTTTCCTTTGGGGCCACAAGTTCTATCATCTCTTTTTCCTCTGTATATGTGCTCATACTTTCCTTTCTGTTCACGACAGCACCTGACCTATGTGGTCCTCCACTCAAGTGTTCAAGAGACACATACCATATTGTACTACTAATAAATATCCCAGATACTTTAAGATGCACCATTAATTTCTGGATTACTGACACAAAAGGCCATCTATTAAATATGATGCACAAGCTATTGTTGTAAGACGCCTTGTGATTGTAGACATGATGAAATGTGCATCTTAGCACCGATGCAATATGCCACTGGGGTGCCTGGTGTCTAGATTCTAAATTCCTGGAGAAAGAGTGAGTCTGAGTGGTTCAGTCCAGTCTACTCATTGCCTCCTTTGGGCTCAGGTGTCTAACTCAGGCCCAATCAACCACAGCAAGGACTTCTGCTGGTAAGGAGCAGGTGGGTGGAGTGGGGACAAAAATTACAAAGGCTGTTTACTGTCGACTGTTCTTAAACATTTTCTAGAGTTTTACTTTCAAATTTTTGGCAATGTAACACATTCTGATATTTACTCGTAGATTTTCTGGTGGTTTTGATTTGCTCTGAAACATAGGTTGAAAAGCTATGGAAGCAAAATCTCATGTATCTGTTACAATTATTAACTTAAAAATGACAAAAATGTCTTTGAGCAAGTTTCATGATGGTGCACATCTACAAATTTAATTTTCCTTTTTGTTGAAGTTTTGGGTATGACTTTATTAAAAATGAATATATAATTCCTTACTTTTCAATACCTTCATACTTACCGAAGTGTTGCAGAAATAGTACAGAGACTTCTTAGAGGCCCTTCATTCAGCTTCCCTTTATGTCAACATCTTATGTAACCACAGAGAGATGATCAAAATTAAGAAAGTGACCTACGTACAAACTATCAACTAACATAGAGAACGTAATTGGACTTCACTAGTTTTCAGTAATGCCTAATAATATCCCCAGGATCCAACCCTGGATTCCCATAACCTTGTTCTGTCTTCAGTCTGTGCCATTTCCTCAGTCTTTCCCTGTCTTTTGAAGAGTCTTGGTCAGTCAGGGTGTCAAATGTCCCTCATTCTGGCTTCAGCTGGTGATTCCACATGATTAGAATGAGATGCATAATTGGGAAGGATACCTGGGAGCTATTAGGACATATTGTCTGGGGTCCATGATGTCAATATATAAAGGACTGGTGATATTTATCTTGATCATTTGGTTAAGGTGCTATTTATCAGGATTTTCTACTGTAAAAATAACTACTTTTTTTTTCTTTGAGATTACTGATTATTTGGAGGTTGTCTCTTAGTCTGTCTAAATATTCTTTTTCTTTCAGCACTTTACTTTCTGACATCACAAGATGCCCTGGATTGTCTTCTGTTTTTCCTGCCCTACCCTGGAAATCAACTAGTTTTCTTGGGAGCCCTTGCATCTTTTATTGGAGAAGGGTATTTGGAAACTGAGACGTGAGTCCTAGATGCGTTCATTTTTTTACTGGCGTGTCATTGCTTCTAATGCTTCTCAGTGAATAGAACTAGGAAATATATGTATGTGTAGTGCTGTGAATACACACGTCTACATTTCTCTGTCTGTTCCTCTGACTCATTTTATCTTAAAAACACCGTTATCTCCTTGACTTCAGTGCAGCACCACCAGCTTTAGTTGAAGGAAATTAATTTTTTTTTTCATTATGGTTAGAAATTAGAGTCTGCACAATATGTATTCTTTGAAATGTACCAGGACCTAATTGTTTATTTTAGTAAACGTCTCATAGGTGCTTGAAAAGAATGTGTGTTCTCTGTCTGTTAGGTACGGAATTCTTTTTTTTTTTTTTAAAGATTTATTTCATTATTTTGGACAGTCAGAGGGAGACAGAGGCAGAAAGAAACAGAGAGAAGGAGGAGGGCCCAGAGCAGTCTCCATAGTAGTATGTCATCAGTCTTCAACATAGTTTCGTTCCGCACAGGTGCGCAGGGGCCACACAGTGGGGGCCTTTCACATGGGAAGCACACCCCAGTTCAACATATGGGTCTGCACAGGCCGGGGCCAGGATTCGATCCTCGGTCCCCGGGGCTGCAAAGCAAGCGCTTAACCCACTGAGCCATCCGGCCTTCCCCTAGAATTTTTTATATAGATAATAGCTTAGTGTATTACTCAGATGTTCTATATGTTGTTTTTTTTCCACTTGACATTCAATTTCTGAGTGAAATATATTACAGTGGTTCTCAAAGTGTGGTCTCCGCACCAGCAGCATTAGCATTGTCAGAGAATTTGTTAGAAATGCAAATTCTTGGGTCTCACTCTAGACAGGAATTTAGCTCTTTTGTAGGTGATGAGCTCTTCTCCTTGAAAGGCTTTAGAACTTTCAATTTGTTTGATGTTCTTTAAATGACCTATTATTTGTCTTTCTGTAGTCTCTTTCTTTCTTTTTCTTTCTTTTTTTGTTTCTTATCGCTCATATTTAGCACTCTATAATCCCTTTTGATCTGAGGTCTTTTGACTCTCTCTAATTCCGGGAGATTTATCTCTCTTATGTCTTAAATACTTTTTCCCTTCAAATCTTTACTTTTCTTCTAGGACTCTTATGAACTGTATCCTGGCATGTCTATTTCCAAACGTTTTAGCTTTGAAAAAAATTTTCTATCTCTTTATTCTTTTCTACTATTTTCTGAATTTCTCAATTCAACTTTTCAGATCTCCAATGTGCTTTCTAAAATTAATATTCATCTTATTGTTTAAGTTATGTATTCTTTTCATATTTCAAATATTTTATTCAGTTTTGCAATTAATACAAAAGTAGATTCTCCATTAACTGGAACTCAAGTAATTAGCACTCTCAAGCAACTGGCAAAATAGAGTCCACTTACATTTATTCGGCATCAACCAATCCCCATGGGTGCCAGTTAACTGAGAGTCTATGGTATTACCCTTGATCTTGTGTTTACTTTTTGTCCTGTCAAATAACAAATATCTTTTTGAGTATTTCTCCAAGGGTTTATTACTCTTCATTTTTTGGTCCTTCTGACTCAGTAATTCTGCTGGAGATTTCATGTCACTAATTCACCCTATTTCATTTGAGGTCACTTCAAGCTTAAGTTGTTTAGTTATTTCTGTCTCTGTTTTTCGGAGGTATCCTCTGGCAACATGAATTTGAAAAAAGCTGGAAATTCAGGCTCTCATTTCTGTTATTTTAAGACACTGTTGGGCGAGGAGAAGGTCCAGACCCCAGATTGGAGAACCTCAGTCATTACAAAACTCTACCTGGAATGAGCACACCCTGAAACACTTTTACTCCTCTATAGAGACAGCACTGGGTAGATAAACTCTCCCTAGGTTTTTGGAGGCTTGAACTGGAGTAGAGAGAAATGCAGTAGGTAGCTGGTCAGGGCACACACATTTGCGTCAACTCCTATCAACTCCAAACTCTGTAGCAGATTTGCTGCTGCTTGGATCTCTCTTCCCTTCCCAGTGCCAAAGGCCTGGGTTTTTGCTGCTATTTCTATGGCAGACACATTGGTTGTCCCAGGCAACAAAAAGGAGAGAAAAGAACAACATTTGAAGAACTTTGCTCCATATCATTCTCTTATAGCTGTTACTCACCTTCACACCCACCACTCACCCCTTCCTACACATACACCAGTTCAAGACAGTTATCATTTTCTCTAGGAGTTTCTCCCGTTTGGTTTGTTTATTTGATTTGTTTTTCTTTTTTTTAAAAAATTTTTTTTATCTTTTCACATTTATAGACAGAAATTATCTTTTTGTCTTCAGTGCATAGTTATTTCTATTTTACTTTTTGACAGATAGAGAGAGAGACAGAGACAGAGACAGTTAGAGAACCGAACTGTGGGAACTCCCCAGTTCAGCACGTGGGTCCTGCCTGGGCCGGAGCCGGGATTCGATCCTCGGTCCTCGT
>PVKE010027575.1:0-21514 GCA_004027555.1 Craseonycteris thonglongyai | reverse complement strand
GACTTCACTTGTCCTCGTTCTTGTCTGATGTGCTGCTCCCTCTACAATCCACGTGCATTAAAAAAGATGTTATGATTGTAATTCTTGAATATTTGCTGTGACAGTGACTTTTTCATGCAAGACATGAAAATTAGGTGGATGGAAAATGATTCCTAAAAAAATCATATATGCATCTTTCACCTAATCAACATGGTGTTATTGAATAAAGACAGTAATCAGTCAGAACTAGGGACAGAGCTAGATGAATTGACTTGAAGGTTCTTGTAATCCTGATTGTCTCTGAATCACACCAGCAATGAAGCCCATGTGTATTTCTACTGCTTCCTTTCTCATTTTCACCACCTATAGCCAATTCATAACAAAGTCCTATCTTATATCATAATCTTTTTCCTTCTCTCAATCTCTACTCTAGTTTAATCTCTTGCTTTATAACAGCCTTTTAGCCTGCAATTTTGCTTTTCCCTGGCTTCCTACTAATCTGTACTATGTGGTACGGCTAGAGTAAAATGGAGAAAATGAACTTCTAATTATGCTATTTCTTACAATGGATCCTCATTGATTTTAGGATTAAATCTCAAATTCTAAGCTGAATAAAAAGTCCTAAATGGTCTGTGCCTGCTTTGCTGATTCCATCAGCACCCCTCTGCCAAAGACAGGAAACAGTGATTTCTAGAATCTCCTTCCCTTTATGGGTCTGGGTTAGAAATTGCCAGTGACAGGACCTGATGTGATATTTGAAAGATGGAGTGAAGGAGAATTCATTATTTTAAGGCAGCTGTGGGATTCAGACATGGGGCTTTGTCAACCCCCCAGTAGCTTTACAGATCTTTCTAGAAACTTTTACTCTGTGTTGAGATGGGCTTTACAAGCTTGCATTTGCACTCTAGTACCCCAGGCTAAAGCTGTTGGAAACTTTTTTTTTTTTCCAGATTTTTCTAGATACATCATTCCAGACTTGCACTTGTCTGGCTTTCCCTCACTTTCTGTAAACTAGTTCCTATATTAACCCACACCTGCCTATCTCTCCTGCAAATTCTCTGCACTCACTTTAAAACATTTAAAACATTTGTCATTCACTATTATAATAGGCTCTTTCTTTGAACCTTTTCTCAAACGCTTCTCTTATTCCCAGTCACCCTTTTACCAAGTAAGCTGTTAGTTGTCAATACAGGTCTGAACCTACATCTCACTTTCTGAGAGTTCTTCCCCCAAATACCCTAGTTTAGTTCCATTTCCCAAATTATGTATTCTTGTAAGTTTATTTAGATGATGATTCCCCTAAAGACTGTCATTTGCATAGGACTATAAGCTACATGAGCCAGGACTAGATCTGTTTTGATTAAGATCTAGTTTAGTACTTGGCAAAGAGTAGGTAGGCACTTGTTAAATATTTTTTGAGTGAATAAATGAATGAATAAATAAGTGGAATGGGTTGAGGAATTCATTCATTGGGTCCAGTTGACTAGACACAAAGGTGGTTGGGTTGAACCAATGTAGACCTTGTCCTCTTTGATCTGATTTGTTTTTTAAGGGTCTCCCTTTCTCAAAGATACATTTCCCTTTAGCTTATTTCAGTTTGAGAGATTTATGTGATAACTTCAGCACCCCATTTTAAAACATATTCATGATAATGAACAACCTTTAATGCATGATGATTTAAAGTTTAATTTTAAAAAATTGTGCCCTTTACTTGAAAAGCCTGAAGGCACAAGCTCAGTAAAATATAATAATAATGAAAAGATCTGAAGTTCTCAGCAGTAGAAAATAATAAAGTATCAATCAACACCCAGCCGGTGGCCTCATCTTGCCCTATGTGGAACACATTCTTGTCCTCTGCTCAGGGACATTGTGTCCCGAAGCAGTGCTTTGGTGTGCATACTTTCTTCATCCTAATGATTGTGATGAATAACACTTCACACTTAAATATTACACAGCACACATTACAATACTCAGTCTTTTCATAACGAATATTTTTTTCTCCGTGGTCTTCAGATACAATTCTAATGGTTAGTATATCACACAAGATGGTTCTCAGGATAATTTAGGCCAGATATTTTTACCTAATTACCTGAGCTTATTATTGTTGCTTTCCACATCCCTCTGGCCTGTAAGCCAGACCCACAGTGAGTACTGAGTCATGGCAGGAACATGATGGTAGTTCCCAGGGTATGATGCTGATGAATAAAGGAATAAAGCCAATTACAAAACACAGATCGAAGTCAGAGTATGTCATTTCCTCTTCAAAGTGAGAGGCCCTAAGTAGATGGAACACATCAAGGTTACTGATGGCCTTGGGCAGCTGTAAAGAGTCTTTTTCCTTTTATTACAGGCGTTTTCTCCCATTTTCTAGTCTCCCTTTAATCTAAGGTAGATAAAACACAACACCGAAAAGCAGTAATTTTTCTCTCTCTTTCTCTTTCGCAAGTCCCTTGGAACATATAGAATATTCCCTAATAACCATACATTTCTAATTGCTAGTCCTTTCTGCCCATATTGTGGCAATGTACTGTCTAAAAGCCATGAACTTTACAATCAATTCACTTTGGTTAGTTTTAATGTTTTGTTTACCATGAAGTTTTTGCACTAATTTTGGTTTTCAAAATATTGCATTAAATGGTTATCTTGACTACTGAATTTTGGGCACACTCTTAAATTTTGCGCCGGTAGTGACCCCCTATTTCTAGTTTTAGCCCTGCTAGCACAGCAGGCAAGAATGTCCTTCGGTGTGGATAGTCATGAAGCCCATTAATGACCATGTCATCACAATTACATAATAGTGATTTTCTTTTCAATTTAGAAGCTCAGCTATTTCATGAGAAACCACATTATTGGAGATTGGCATGCTATTTGTTTTGTCCGGCTCAACATGACCATTTAAACAGTTAATCTTTAGAAACAGAAAACTGTTCCTATTTCTCAAGTGAATTTCAATCTTTTGGAAAAAATGGTGTGGCCCAAGGAATGGAGTTCATCTTTATGCTCATTTGTTCTGGGGGCAATCTATGAATCACACCACACATGTTTGGCAGATGTGTATGGGCTGCTTAGATTGCATCAAATAAAGCCCTTTATTTTCTGGGGGTTGTTTCTATTGTTTTCAGAAAATGGCCTCTTGATGGCTCTGAGACCACTATGTCCATGCTGCTCTTGGTGCTGCCACAGAGAAGTCACGGGCTCTGCATTTCAAAGAAAATCAGCTGCAGGCATGCACAGACCTGAACTGCACCGAGGATCTACACAGACACCAACCACATTTTGAGGGGGGGATGTGGTAGGGCGTACTTAAAGGCCAGAGACAAGCGGCCAGGGAAAATAATGTGTAATCATAGTCAAAATAATTTTGTTCTCCCAGGAAACATTTAGATCAGTTGGTCAAGAATGGCTGATGCTGAAATGACTTTTCGTCCTAGTGTGGAATGGAGAAAATCCTGTTAAATTCCACATTGCAGCGACACTATGACCAAGAGCAGTTTTTGAGACAACTTTTATTGAAATGGCAAATAGTAACTCTAAATAAAGAACAAGGAAAATGCCAACAGAAATAAAAGACCCCAAATTCAGAGGACAATACACAGAACTCTGTACACTCAACCACACAAATTGAAACAACCCAAATAAATGCCAAATGCACAAGAAAATAAATGTAACTTATCAGAGGTTAATGTTTTTTATGTTTTTGTCATATGGCAACTTGTTCTGTGGTTAGTTAAAAAGGATTGGGAACCAGACAGGGCAGGAGGTTTTGCTAATCCATATTGAGCCACTGACTCCGTGACCTCAAGCAACTCTATAGAGTTTGTTGGCCTCATTCAATCTCTCTCTCTCTCTCTCTCTCTCTCTCTCTCTCTCACACACACACACACACACACACACACACACACACACACACACACACTATTTTTATGATAGAAAAAGACTGATAAAAAGGAGATGACTTAGTAAGCCTTCTGCAAAATCTGGCATCATTTTCAGAGATCAATTATCACCTCTGATAATTGAAAGAAAGGGGACTAAGAGAGGGGTTCAGATCTGCAGGGGAATCAACTCTCTCTTTTGGTTTCTAACCAGAAAACTCTCACAGAGCAGAGTGTTTACTATGTGCACATCCTTGGCAAGGGTTTGGAGGATTAACTAGCCTGCCCACAAAAGAACAAACAGTTTAATCCCGTAGGAGCACCTGCCATGGCTGTTCTCATCATGGCATGAAACCTGGCTCCCAGTCCTGTCCTGTGTTTATGCCATCTACCCCGGACCCCATTGGCTTTCTAGATGATTTGAGAGATTGTTTTGGGGTTTGAGGACCTTTCCTAGTATCCACCAAAACACAACAGAAGAGCCTGCCTACTATGCCCTGATATAAACCCTGCAAAAATGTACATTATAGCCCTACAAAGACAGTGCCTTCAGTCAGTGAGCTCTAGCTTTGTTAAAGGGCTTGTACTTCCACAGTCTTGGCTCATGCCACTCTCTTTGCCTGGCAAGTCTCCCTAACAATGCCTCAGTATTAGGTTAGGAGGCCTTCCGCCCCCTAGCAGCTCCCAGAGTACCCTTCACTTACTTGCATCATAACACTTTTGTGTCTGACATGATCACAAGCCTTTCATGAAGGCCAAGCCCACCTTCCTTCAGCCCAACTTCTCACTCTCTTGCCTCCACACATTGCGCTCTAAAGCTGAACTAAACTGATTTCTGTTTTTTTTTAGCTCATACATTCATTCATGCTGGTTCTCCCTGGAGGCTCATGTTGGTGCTCCTGTCGTAGATGGAATGATTGAACCTATTTTTTACTGCCTCCCACCCCGGCTCCTGTATTTTGGCCCTCTGCTATATAACTTTTGGCAATGCCTCACACTAAAGGCAAAATTCTGCTCCTGGCCCTTTGGCCCTTTACTTTTTAGCCTTGGTCATGTGACATGCTTTGGCCAGTGACACATGGGCAAATGATAGTGTGCTGATACCGGTTTGATTCCAAGCCTTTTATGTTTCCATTGGCCCTTTTGTGCTTTTGCTTTTGCCTCAAGGAGAGCTTCTCCCAGGGAAGGACTGCCCTCCAGCCCAGACTTTAGCACAAGCACCAGTGAAGAAGAGGTGCCCCAGTGGAAGGGCAGAGCTTCAGTAAGAAGACTGTCACCACCATAGGAGAGGGACAGCTCCCCCTGCTGACTTGCAGATGCAGGAGAAGTGTGTGCTGCCATTCCCTGCAAACTGTCTCCTTGGTGAGCTCCTCATCTTTCAGGACTCAGCTAAGGGAACTTCTTTCAGGAAGTGTCCACTGACATTGCCCTTAGGTTTAGAATCTCCAGCCCAGTGCATCCATTCTTACTAAATCTGGTATGCTGCTACACCCTTTCCTCACACTATCCTCACACACCACACCCAATCAATAGTTGAGTCCTTCTTTGTCACTCCAAGGTCATGGAATCCTTTCAATCCCAAATCCCTTCAATCTGGTTTATTTGCTTCCAACTCTCTCTATAGCATTCCTCTCTGACAACCAGAGTCACTGTTCTAAAACAGAACCCTAATATGTCATGCCTCCACCTCCCTCTCACCCTTACCGTACCTTCAACCTTTTTCATCTTGTACTCTTCTGCTCTCTCTTTGATTCATTCAACAAAACATTTGCTAGGTCTTGACTTTGTAGTAAGACACAAATTATAATTTCTATCACAAAGACTCTGCATTTTCTTACCTCCACGCCCACCTCACTCCCAACACAATTCCAATTCTAATTTTTTTCTATTTATTCTTCAATTCTCAGCCATTCTGCAAGTCTGAGTTAGGTATCCCTGTTACATTCTCCTTGAGTATTTTGCTCATTTCCTACTTTTGAATGTCCATACATTGCATATTTACTAATTCTCTTTAAAGTGCTGATTTGTTGTATGGCTGTTGACTGGCTTCTTGTTTTTTCTTCTTCTTGTTGTTCCTCC
This sequence comes from Craseonycteris thonglongyai, assembly GCA_004027555.1. Taxonomy (NCBI): domain Eukaryota; kingdom Metazoa; phylum Chordata; class Mammalia; order Chiroptera; family Craseonycteridae; genus Craseonycteris; species Craseonycteris thonglongyai. Next base: position 15,581 of record PVKE010027575.1, on the reverse strand, counting down.
TCCTTCTTCAATATGCTCTAGTTGTACTGTGTGTGTTCCTTTTCATACAACATTATTGCAAACACCTTTTACATTATATTGTTAGGTCTCCACCAAAACCTTGGGAGTAGGCATTTGGGCATAATATCTCCATTTAACAGAATAGAAAGCTGAAGTTAATTGACTGTTCTAAAGCTACCCTGTTAATTCGTATCAGAGCTAGATTTCCAATTCCCAGGCTCAGTTCTTTCTATTTCACCACATCTTTTGATTTCAAAAGGTATGGCTCATAAGGGGCGAGGCATACTAGGAGCCCCTAACACCTAGGTAGACATTTATAAGGTTAAGCAAAATGGTATATTCTCGGTTTTGTCCTATCTATTCCAATAGGTGAATTCCATAGGAGGTAGTAGTAACTAATAGAAGCTGATATTGCCTTCAGAAGCTATAACCAAAGGGTTAAAAAAGTGAAAAGACTTTTTAGAGCATAAGGAAGAAACCTTTTCCCAGTGAATCTGATGATATGCCTGTAATTAAGTCAAATAGGTTAAAGGCTTGTTATGCTAGCATTAACACGTAATTCATCCTTTGAATTACAATGAGATTCATGTAAGGATTACACGTAAAATTCCATGTAATGAGATGTATTCATCATCAAAAGCTTTTTGCCCTTTAAGAAAATGTTACAATAATTATCCCATGAACGTGAAAAGTCAATAGAGGTGAAAATGCATGTCTTTTTATACCATCATTGTGATTGTATTCATATTGGCAAGGCCTAACCCTACTGACATTTCACTTTCAGGGAATGAACCCAGGCATCTGCCCTCTCCTCTCCTTTCCCCCTTTCCTCCTGGGCCATCCAAGAGATGCTCTTTGCCATTATTCTCGTCTCTTCTACCAGAGATATAGAAATGAGAATCTTGTTTCTCAACTTATAAAAGAGATAAGTTAGAATGTGATTATACACTTGGCAAGGGGATTCACTAGAGACTTTCTTTAAAAACTCTCTTCCTGATTTTTAATTGCAGTTTTTCTTAAAGTGAGGGCTCAGCAGTATTTAGAATAGGAGCTTTAAAGATTATTACATATTTAATGTAGATAGTCCAAAATTTGTGTGACCAGTGTATTTTAGATTTATTAGTGAACAATATAATCCTTGAGTATGTTTATATAGGCTTCCCTGATTTAAATATAGATGGCCATTTAAAGAGCTGGCTAAACGCAAAAAAACCAACAAAAAACAAAAACCAACAATCAAAACTATAATTCAGCCATGAAATTAAGTTTTTATCATGTGCCCAAGGCTATTAAAAAAGAAAAGAAAAGATCTAAATGATACCTGACAGTTTTGAAAAGAGTTTGATTTTTTATAGAATCTATAGAAAATGTAATGCCATATATATAGTTGGCATTTAAAATATTCTACTGTTGTCTTTATCCAAGGGAAAATAAAAGTATTAAGAAGTTAGTATGGGCATATTAAGTTCAGCATTTTAAAGGCTAAATTGAATTAAATATAGGCAGGTTATTGGTATTTCAACACTGAGTTCTTCTCTAACTTTAGCCACCACATTAAAAAGGTTAGTTTGTTTAGGGCCATTAATATGTTCTAGGAACAAAAGTAGCAGAAGTGACCAATGGTATTTTATTTTTCGTGAATGATTTTAGGCAATGTTTGTCTGTTTAGGTGAAAAATTTTCAAATAACTTTGTGTAAATATGCATAATATTTCACAGTAGGAAAATTGCGTTGTGAAAGACTTGGTCTTTTAAAAGAAAAAAATGCAGGCATGCTTTGTTTAGAACTTTTGATGTAATGTTTAAAAGGTATTTCAGGTATAAAATATCCTTTTGTGATGGCTGCCTAGTAAAATATCTGTCACTCCTAGGCTCTTGCTTTAAGTCATGCTTAATAAAGAAGAGTGTCATTTCGAGTATTAGAATTTAATTTGATGTGTATCTTTAATGTATGTGCCATGTGATGTCTTAATTCTGTATGGGTCAGCAGGTGCTTTTTATTGAGTCTGCTATTATCTCAGGTAAATTCTCTAGTGTTCTTTCTGTAGGACTAGTTTCTTTTATGAAAAAAAGGAGATAAAGCAAGTGTCTTTATAATACTATTTTTAAGAACATGAAAGCTGATAGAGAATCTTACATTCTTCAAAAATCAAGATAGCCATTGCCAGAGCTCCCAAGGTCAGCTTTAAGGTGTGAAGGAGACAGCCTGTCTCCTTTTGTTGTCATGGAAGCTACTTGAAGAAACTATACAGTCATGAGTGTACCTGTGACTAACACCATAGATGAAGTAGCCAGTAGACATGTTGAATAACTGTTGGTGTTATTCACTATTAAGCTAATATTCTTCTCTGATAGTCTTCTTGTAGGAAACACAGAATGACTTATTTTTTTAACAGTGAATACTGTCTAGTCTAAACTTTACTTCTACCTTCATCACCATTTAATCAATGTTCACTTATTTATCCATTGGTATTTTATTTATATATTTATTCAGTAAGGATTTATTATTTTATGGCTGTGTGTCCAACAATTTTCTTGGTCCAGTAAGGAATAAAAAAAAAAAAAAGATAAATCACAGTTCCTGTGTTCATTGTACTTCTCATATAAACAGAGGCGATAAATAAGATGATTAACCATAATGTAAGTAAAAGTGTGATTAAATTCTTGAGAGGTCCATACAAATGGTATGGAGTTCTGGAGGGGCTCGAAGTTTGCGTCCACATTTTAGAGAATCAGGAAATGCTTTATGAGGAATATGAAATGTGAACTAATGATAGAAAGTCTATGACTAGACAGGAGAAACACTTTCCAGTAGAAGGAATAGCAATAACACTGGCATGAAAACTGAAAATTGATATCATCTTTGGGAAATAATGAACCTGTGTTGGTAATACCAGAAGCCACTAAATGTCCTAAAGAGGTTATAATTTATGTAGTAGGAAATGGTGAATCATTGAAAAGTTTGGAGCATTATCATTCCATTGTCAGACTAAGGAAGGAAGATTTATTTGCCAACCATTTTACAAAAGAGGGCAACTCGAAGTCATATCGTAATCACATGTATGGGAATTTATGGGAACCTTCACTATTGTGATAAAAAGTAGCAAATGAAAAGCAGGGATAGAAAAGCGGTTATAGTTGGTGAGTTACTTGAGGTATGCAGGGTGGGGAAAAATGTTAAGATGAAAACCTGGAGTTAAAAAAAATGCCAAAGTTTTGAGCTTTGGGCACTGAGATTATAAAATTATCAACTAAAATGGTGAATTTGGAAGAAGACACTGTGGCTAAGGAGAAGATGATGAGTTCTTTTTGAATATTAACTCAATTGCTCGTTCAGAAATCTTTCCTGAGCACCTTCTGGACAGATAGCCTTTAAATGTTTAAGATGTGTTAGGAAAGAAAACGGAAAAACAATTCTTTTGGAGCTCTAATTGAGGGCCAAAACCTTTATTGTTTTGAACAGTACACTTAGTAAATTTAGGCACTTTGATTTGTTATGAGATTTTGTTTTTCTTTCTCTTTTGGTGTTAAGGTGGTGCAATAGGAATAAAACTGGGTAGTTTTTTTATTTTTTTATAGTTTTTAATTTTTATATAATTTTAAGGTGGCAAAAGAGTTCCCAAATAGATTTCACTCAGCTTCCTCTAATGTTAATATTTGACAGAGTATGATTGTCATGGTCTGCATTTTATCTTGCAGTTCCCTGACAATGTGGATGATTCTTTAAAACATTGCCCATTGTAAAATTCATTTTTTATGATGTCTATTTCTATGTGTTTTTACAAATACATGAAGTTGTGTATAACCATCGCAGCACCATACAGAATGGTTCCTGAGACCCCAAATTCCCTTATGCTGCTCCTACAGTCAACCCTCCTCCTTTCTCATCCCCTACTACCACTGATGTGATTTCTGTCCTTTCAGATTGCTTTTCAGGAATGTCACGTGAATGAAATTTTGCAATATGGAGCTTTTTGGTTTTGCCTTCTTTCTCTTTGAAAAATGTGTTTTAGATTCATTCCTATTATTATGTGGATTAGTAATCCATGATATGGATATACCACAGTTTGTGTATTCATTATTTTCTTTATTCTATTAAATGACATCTGGATTTTTTTTTTTTGGAGATTAATACTAAAGCTTAAAAATATACACATACATGTTTTTGCATGAATATATGTTTCCAGTTCACTTGGTTGAATATGTAGATTGCTAGTTGCATAGTATTATATATTTGAATACTATCTATACTATCAAATAGAAGAGTAGTCATAACTCACTGTGGTTTTAGTTTACAGTTAACTATAACTAATGAAATTAAGTATCTTTTTATATGCTTGTGTGCCCTCTGGTCTCTTCTTTGGTTAAATATGCTCATATATTTTACCCATTAAAAAAAAGTGGGTTGTTTTCTTATTGTTGAATTTTGAGTATTTTTAATGTATTTATAATTTAAGTCCTTTATCAGCTATGTGTTATTTTTTAATATATTGTTCCACTCTGTGGCTTTTATTTTACTTCTTAGAGTATCTTATGAAGAGAAATTTTTAATTTTTATAAAGTTATGTTTATTAATTTCTTATTTTATGGATGGTTGCTTTTGGAGTTGTGTCTCAAAATTCTTTGCCAACATTAAGGTTCAAATGGAGCTTCTGTGATTTGTTTTCCCCAAAAGTTTGAGAAAGTCATTGTTCTCCAAAAAGACAAAACAATGTAAGATGTGTATTCATGTAACAGATCTCTAAAATACATTTAAAAAACTGATATATCTGAAAAATGAAATAAACAAATCCACAATTATAGTTGGAAACACTAACTCTATTCTCAGTAACTAAAAAAAGAAGTCAGAAAATAAGGAGGGCGACATATGATCTGAATAGCACGATTAACCAGTGGAACCTGATACCCATTTTGAGAACACTCCATCCAACAGCAGCAGAACATACGTTTTACCTAAATGCATGTGAAAAATTCAGCAAGGTAGATCATATTTGAAGCTGTAAAACAAACCTTATAAAACTAAAAAGTGGGAAGCCGGGATGGCTCAGTGGGTTAAGCACTCACTTTGCAGCCCTGGGGACCAAGGATCGAATCCTGGCCCCAGCCCGTGTGGACCCATATGCTGAACTGGGGAGTGCCCCCAGTTCAGTTCTCACCAGGGTGAGACCCCAGCCCAGTTCCTGCCCTATGCAGCCCCGCCCACCTTTGGAATGAAACTATGTGGAAAAACTAATGATGTACAACTATGGAGACTGTTCGGGGCCCTCACCCTTCTGCCTGTCTCTGTATCTCTCTCTTTCTCTCTCTCTCTCTCTGTCAAAAACAACAATAAAAATAAATCTTAAAAACAACAACAAAAAAAAAACCTAAAAAGAATAGTAATCATAAAATGTATGTTCGTGGACCAAATGGAATTAAACTGGAAACCAATAAGAGAGTTATTTTTAAATATCCAAGTACAAAAAAATTTAAACCATATATTTTTAAATAATGCTTGGGTAAAGAGAAAAATCTTTGAGAAAATTGGAAAATATTTTTCACTGAAACAAAGAACAGATGGAACAAATAAAAAATAGCTCTTGGCTACTGCCCCATCTCTTTCTGCCCACCAGGTTTTTTCTTTGTGTTTCATTTTGGATAATTTCTATAGAACTAACTAATTTAATTATTTTCTACTTGACTGTGTTGTGTTTACTTATCATCTCATTGAAGCCATTTCTCAACTCTGTTACTGTGTTATATATGCTCAGCATTATGGTTGATATTTTTTATACTTCTAATTGCTCTGCTAAAATTACCTATCTGATATTATTGCATGTTGATCACCTTTGTCATCAGAGCATTAATCATAGCTATTTTAAAATTTCCTTTCAGATAGTTTTAACATCTGTGCCATATCTGAGTCTGATTTGAATGATTGTTTAGTCTCTTGGGAGTCATGAAAGTTTGTCTTTTGTTGTTTGTTTTTGATTTTATCTTTTGTATACCTTGTAATTTCCTGTTGAAAGCCAGATGTCTTATATAGTAGTGACTGAGGTAAGTAATGTTTATGCTTAGAGATGAACACTTTTTTATTGTCTTTTAGGCCATTAGTATTAATCTAATCAAGGGTTGAATTTTTTTCCAACTTCCTATATCCCTGAGCTGAGATTGGTGCCTCTAATTTTTTATTTTATTTTATTATTATTATTATTATTAATAAAAAAGATTTTTAACCTGAGGTCTACTGCTTTTCAAGAAATTTTAAAACTCTTTAAAATGTGGTGTGACCTGGAACTAATATAAAATGAAATTGAATGTCAACTGTAACTGAAAAAAAAGAAATAAAAATTTTTTAAAATGTGGGGTGAAATTTTGTGTTATTGTGAGCAAATAAGCCTCTGTAGCTTTCATAAATTCCTCAAAGCGGTCCATGATTTAAAAAAGATTTACAATAACCTCTGCTTTATGACATTTAAAAATATTCATCCTATACTCTTTGATATCTCTACGAAATGCTATCAAATGCCCCAATCTTAAACTTAAATTGCTACCACAAGTTGTTTGCCAAATTTTAGTCAAAGTGAGAAATGAGGTTGCATTAACAAATAATTAGGCCTGTGGAGCACCAATCACAACTTTTAGGAAGGGCTACTGTACTATGTGTTAATTGCAAAACTAAACAAATGTGTAATCTCTGTGCAAAGTAGGCACCACATGGGTCATTTGCTTACTTGAAGGGTGGTAGATGGAACTGATCCAAAAGCAACAGATAAATTATCACTGGTCCTGAGACTCTTAGAAGATAAAGATAATGGAGTGTGTGGTGCCCACGAGACTCATCTTTATTTTTAGAATAAAAGACAAGATAAAAAATTATAATTTTATTTATATTAAAACTGATCTTGTACAATTAAAAAAAATTATTTACTGCATTGTGTGAGATGGATTCTAGAGTATTTAATGTTTGCATTTTGTGAATTGTTAATCACTTTCTAATTTATTTTTTTGTTTTTTTTTAATAATTTTATTTTATTTTATTTTATTTTATTTTATTTTTTTGGACAGAGAGTGAGAGAGAGAGAGATACAGAGACAGAGAGAGAACTGAACTGGGGGAACTCCCCAGTTCAGCATATGGGTCCGCATGGGCCAGGGCCGGGATTCGATCCTTGGTCCCTGGCACTACAAAGTGAACGCTTAACCCACTGAGCCATCCCGGCTTCCCCAGATTTGTTTTTTTTTTTTTTTTGAGGGGTAGAAATTGTTATTTACCTATGAGCATTTTCACTTTTTTATTTCTGAAATAACTTACTGACATTTGTATTAAGGAAATCACACCCTCCAAAAAGGGAAGAATTATTTGGCACCAACCCAACTGAGTGGTTTTATTACCTGCTGGGAAGATTTTAGGATATGCCACTGTTATGGACTGAATTGTGTCTCTCCCAAAATTCATATGTTGAAGTTCTAATACCCAGTACCTCAGAATGTGACTCTTTTTTACAGGTAGAAACTTCAAAGAGGTGTGTAAGTTAAAAATTTGGTCATATGACTGGGTCCTAATTTAACATAACTGGTGTCATTATAAGAAGAAGAGATCAGGACACAGATACAGAGGGAAGACAATGTAAAGGCGCAGGGGGAAGGTGGCCATCTGCAAGCCGAGGAGAGAGATCTCAAAAGAAACTATTTCTGCTTATATTTTGATCTTGAACTCATAGACTCCAGAATTTTGAGAAAATAAATTTCAGTTGATTGAGCCACCCAGAGTGTGACCTTTTGTATGGCAGCCCTAGAAAATAAATACAGCCTTTAATATCATCTTGTTACCCTGTTTCATTGCTCCATTTATGAGCAAGAAGATTGTAATCTTTAAAAACATTGAGACTAGGTTTTGTTGTCGTTTTTGTTGTTGTTATATATATATATATATGTATATATATGTTATTCAGTATTCAGTTACATTTAGTATTCAGTTATATTTGACATTCAATATTATATTAGTTTCAGGTGTACAACACAATGATGGGATATTTACATAATTTATGACATCATCACTCTGTAAATCTGGTGCTTGTCTGACATGATATATAGTTATTACAATATTATTGACTGTGTGCCTCATGCTGTACTTTGTATCTCTGTGACTATTTTGTGATTATGAATTTGTACTTCTTAAACTCTTTCCTTTTTTTCACCACGCCCCCCTCCAACTCCATCTGGCAACCATCAAAATGTTCTCTGTATCTATGGATCTGTTTCTATTTTGTTTGATGGTGTTTTGTTTTTTGTTTTGTTTTGTTGTTGTTGTTGTAGTTGTTCTTTAGATTTCATGTATGAGTGGAATCACATGACATTTGTCTTTCTCTGCCTGACTTACTACCCTCAGCATGACACCCTCTAGGTCCAACCAGGTTGTTGCAAATGGCAAGATATTATTCTTTTTTATGACTAATAATCTATTGTATATATGTACCACCTATGCTTTTTTTAATATTTAATATTATTTTATATTAATTTTAGGTATATAGTATAGTAGTTAGACATATATATAATTTAAGAAGTGATCTCCCTGATTAGTCTAATACTCACCTGTGACTATACATAGTTATTACCATATCATTCCATATACTTCACTTTATATCCCCAAGACTATTTTGTAAGTACCAATTTGCACTTCTTAATCCATTCACATTTTTCACTCTGTCCTGAAACACCCCTCCCATTTCTCATCCTGATAAATCTAGTACCGGTACCTATTTGACACCATACATAGTTATATTGATTATATTCCTATGTTATACCCTACATCTTCATAACTATGTTGTAACAACCATTTTGTACTCCATAGTCCCTTATTCTTTCACTACATCCCCAACCTCCCTCCCATATGGAAGACATTGAAATGTTTTCTGTATCTATGAGTTTGTTTCTGTTTTGTTTGTTTATTTTCTTTTTTAGATTCCACATGTAAGCAAAATCAAATTGCAAGTGTCTTTGTCTGACATTCCACTCAGCACAGTACCCTTCATATCTTTTGACTGAAACTTTTAATCCATTAAAATTGAAATTAATTGATGATAGATATGTAGCTATTGCCATCTTATTATTCATAACTTTGATTTTTTTTCTGTCTTAAGTAGTCTCTCTAACTTTCCTTGTAATACTGGTTTGGTGGTCATACACTTTAGCTTTTTCTTGTCTGGGAAGCTTTTTATCTGTCCTTCAATTTTGAATGATAACCTTGTTGGTTAGAGTAAGTTTTGTTGTAGGTCCTTGCTTTTCATCAGGTTGAATATTGTGTTCCACTCCCTCCTGGTCTGCAAAATTTCTGTGGCAAAATCAGCTGACTTATATGGGAACTCCCTTATAAGTTATTAGATGCCATTCTTTTACTGCTTTTAGGATTCTCTTTTTGTATTTAACCTTTGCTATTTCAATTGTAATGTGTCTTAGTGTGAACCTGTTAGAATTTATCTTATTTGGGAGTCTCTGTGCTTCCTGGGCTTGTATGTCTATTTTTTTTCCCCACCAGATTAGGGAAGTTTTCAGTCATTATTTCTTCAAGTAGGTTCTCAATCCCTTGCTCTCTCTCTCTCTCTTTTCCTTCGATACCCCTTTGATGCAAACATTGTTATGCTTGATGTTGTCCCAGAGGTCTCTTAAACTATCCTCATTTTTTGGATTATCTTTTCTTTGTTATTCTGATTGGGTGTTTTCTGCTACCTTGTCTTTCAGATCACTGATTCGAGCCTCTGCTTCATCTAGTCTACTGGTGATTTCTTCTATTGCATTCTTCATTTCAGTAACTGTTTTCTTTATTTCTGCCTGGTCCTTTTCTATGGTTTCTATGTCATTCTTTATAGTAGCTGTCTCTTTGTTGAAGTTTTCACTACATTTCCTATGTATCTTTATAAGCATTATTTTGAACTCTGTATCTTTTGTTTTTTTGACAGACAGAGAGAGAGACAGAGAGGGACAGAGAAAAGAGGGAGGGCCCAGAATAGTCTCCATAGTTGCACATCATCAGTTTTCTATGTAGTTTCATTCCACAGGTGGTGAGAGACCACACAGGGCAGGAACTGGCTGGGGTGGAGAGTCAGGGCTGTGCAGGGCAGGAGCTGGCTGGTGGCCTCCCATACAGGAGGTACACCCTCATGAGCTGGGGGGCCTCCCACATGGGAATCACACCTGGGGTGGGAGCCAAACCAGGGACCTCCCATATAGGAAGTTCACACTGGTGAGAACTGAACTGGGGGTATACCCCAGTTCAGCATATGGGTCCACATGGGCTGGGGTCAGGATTTGATCCTCTGTCCCTGGGAATACTAGTCAAGTGCTCAACCAACTAAGCCATCCCTTTATTTTATTTATTACTGCTTGGTTCTTTTTTTTATGGATTCTGTGCCATTCTTTGTATTTGCTATCTCTTTGTTGAAGTCTTCACTAAGTTCCCTGAGTATACTTATAAGCACTGTTTTGAATGCTGTATCTTATAGGTTGTTTGCCTCCATCTTATTTTTTTTAATAGAGTGTTATGCTTTTAAAAAATTTGCATTGTATTTCTTTGTTACCTCATTTTGAATGTCTACTGTGTTTGTTTCTATGTTTTAGGTAGATCTTCTATGTCTCCTAGTATTGCTGGGTAGTCTTATGTAGTAAATACTCTCTGTGGGGTCCTGGCATAGTCTCCCAGGTCACCTGCACTGGGTGCATCTGTAGATTCTTGTTTGATGCTAGTGCTGTGAATGGATCTACTCGGCAAAATCTAAGAGCATTCTCAGGCTAGTCACTGCCCATCTGGGGTCTTCAAATTTTAAAACTTTTCCAAGAAAGATTGCAATGTGGCCAGGGTTGGCTGCCGACCTGAGAACATACCTCTGGCATTGAGGGAGTTGGGTAGAGTGGATCCCATTGAGTCAGCAGGGTAGAGCAAGTGAAGTTCACCAGACCACTTAGATTAAGATTTGGCCATGTAGGGAAAGGAAGCAACACAGAAAAAATGGTAGCCATCTGCTGGCTGCATGGGAGGAAGACTCTACTCAGGAAAAGTGGCAATTGTCCTTCAGCCCTCACCCCAAAGACACACACCCAAATTTTCCCCAACTATGTCTTCAACTCCCACTGCATCACCATCCTTCTGCCAGATCCCGTGGTAAATGCCCACAAATGACTGAGTATGTACATGGGCACTTTAAGAGGACTTCTGGGTTTCTTGCTGCCTTCTGTCCCACTCAGACAATAGGAATAACCACTGTTTTTTATAGTCGGATGTTGTGGGACTCCTCTTTCTGGCACTAGCACTTTTAACTGAAGATTTTGGTGTGAGATCAGGGACTCTCACTCCTCCAGGGGAAACCTCTATGGCCAAGATATCTCTCCTGATTCTTGCCCACCACACAGAGGTTTGAGGCTAGCCCATTTCACGTTTCCACCAGTCTCAACCTGGCTTCTTCTTTGCATCCTTAGTTATAACACTTATGTTCAGCTGGACCTCAGATGGTTCTTCAGGTTGATTGTTCTATAATTTTGTTGTAATTTTAATGTGTTCACAGAATGAAACAGGCACAGTGTTTATCTACTCTGCCATCTTGGATCTCTCAAGAATATTGTTAATATTCTGATAGTCAATATTCATTCTTTAGTGTATACTGCAAAATACATAATTTTTGTATATATTTTCTTTATTAGTAAACTGCATGTAATTTTACCTAGCCACTAAGGAGCTATCTACCAAATGGCTACAGTATATACTACACCTTTCAAGAATGCATCATATCAAGTGTGAGATATAAACATTCTGTCAAGCTATGAATATAAGATCATATCTTCAACGTATCTTTAGCTTTTGAAGCTAAAATTATTTAATATTGTACAATATTAAATATGGTTCCATATTTATAGCAATTTTGTCAAATTTATAGAAATTAGATATTATAGTAACTGTACACAGAGTATTTAAATGTTTTCAGTTTATATGTGCTGAAAATTCTTATATTTGTCTATGAACAATGCATCATTCATTTTTAAAGTTCAACCACTAAAAAGACATGGTGATTCAAAAAGGGTATATAGGCCAATATACTTTGATGGTAGAATGAATTGGGTCTTAGTCCTCAGTCTACCACCTGTATGACTTTTGGCAGGCTATTTACTTCTAACTTTATTTTTATTGTTTTTGACAGAGAGAGAGAGAGAGAGAGAGAGAGAGAGAGAGAGAGAGAGACAAAGACAGAGAGAGAACTGAACTGGGGGCACTCCCCAGTTCAGCACATGGGTCCACATGGGCCGGGCCCGGGATTCGATCCTAGGTCCCCGGCACTGCAAAGTGAGTGCTTAACCCACTGAGCCATCCCGGCTTCCCCAACTTCTAAACCTCAGTTTTTCACCTGTAAAATGGGGCTCCTTATAGGATATTGTGATGCTCAAAGAGGTAATGGATGTTAAGTACTTGACCTTAGTGCTTTGCAAATTGTAAGTGCTCAATAATATTAGCTATCATCATCATTATTATCAGTAAATTAGTAAATGAGGGAAAACTGTTTACCTGAAGAAAAACAGAGGAAAGTGTCAGAGGTAGCTTTAGCTGTATAATTACCCAGAAATGTCAGATTAGCTTTTTACAACCACAACATTAAACGTGGCGCCTTTAATTTACATTAAAGGAAAATGGAGCTGTAAAGACATACGACTCCACTGAGGTTACTTAAACCAAGTAGTCATGGAAACTTTTTCTTTCCTTTCAGGAAGAAACAGGTTACTTAATATTTGTGTTCAAGATTTCTGTTATAATAAAAATGATCAGGGGAAGCCGGGATGGTTCAGTGGGTTAAGCGCTCACTTTGCAGCGCCGGGGACGGAGGATCGAATCCCGGCCCCGGCCCGTGGGGAACCATATGCTGAACTGGGGAGCTCCCCCAGTTCAGTTCTCTCTCTCTCTCTCTCTCTCTCTCTCTCTCTCTGTCAAAAATAAAATAAATAAATAAATAAAAATATATTAAAAATGATCAGAGCTGAGTATACTTAAAACACAATATATACCGGTAAGTAAAGGTTATAATATTAACTTGTTCTCTATATTACAGGGCAAAGTATATGGTGAGGACAATATATGCTGCATCTATAACTAATCTCTCTAAGTAGCTGAATAGGAAAATATATATCTGAAATTGTTTTCTTTATAGTCGACCTAAGAATGTATAATCAGAATACTGTACTTTTTGTTAAGCAGGATGCTATGAACTAGATACTATGAAGAGTTTCTAAGGCAGAATATTTAATTACATAGAAAATATTTACAAAAGAAAAACTTATCCCAGTATCTTCTCTTTCCTATAGAAAAGGGCATAATCTAGGGTAAGGCGCATCAATAGTTTAAATTTAATCCTTAATTTACCTCTTCGACCAGGAATGCATTGAATGGCAAAATTTAAGTATCACCACTGACAGAAATGGTGTTTCAGTCTTTACTCCTCTTCAAGCTATGTCAACAGGATTTATTGAGCTCTGTTTGGGTCCAGTGGGGTACTTGATGAGATGAAACACAGTTCTCTGCAAGCTTACTTTTCTCTATAAGGAAATGATCTAAGAAGAGGGTGACCGACTTTATATGTTTGAACTAGCAGTTCTGTCTGGGTCATTATATTAGGACTTTTAGTATATTTTGCCTGTATTTACTGTCACAGTGCAGAGGACTTGTTCTGAGTTTGGTAGACACCATTACTTAGATGAGGACTTCCAGACGACTCTTCAGAACTGAACACTCAGAGGTCAAGGAGGTCTGAGACAAGCAATTTTATTGAAAATTGGCAGTAAAAATATTGTCAGCCTAAAGAAGGAATTAGATCAATTAAATATGAAAGGGCATTCATCATTCTGAACCACAATAAAGCTGAACTAATAGTATATATTCCTTTCCATGCAATAAAATATTCTTGCCTTTGAAATCACAATGTGAAATTTGCTTTTATTACTACAGCACCCTGAATTTTCAATGTATATTCACAGTTTTTAAAAAAATGTGTCAAAGGTCTACTGTGGCATATACACCCTGAAGTGACCTCCTACATGCTATACCTTTGCATAAATCCCTTCCTTTGAGTACAGGTGGAAACTGTGATTTCCTTCTAACCAATAGAATGTGACAAAGAAAATGAGATGTTTCTTCCTTGATTGAGTTACATTATATAAGACTCTATTTTGGTAGACTGAGGTGAAAGAAATTTTCCCAGATGGCATTAAAGAAATAAACAGCCACATTACGAGTTACTCACTGTGAGTGCCAGGTGACAGGGAACTGTAGCCAGCTTGTAGGATCTGAGAGCCAATTCTAACAGACAGCCAGGAAGAAGAGGAGACCTTCAGCCCTATAGCTACAGGGAATAAATTTTGACATTAACCTAAATTTAGCTTCTTCAATCAACTTTTTGGATGTAAATACCTGGGTAATACCTTTATTTCAGCCTTGAGAGATTCTGATTACAGGAACCAGCTAGGCCCTGCCCAGACTCCTGTGCTATAGAAACTGTGAGATAATACATATGTATTATTGTAAGCCACTAAGTTCATGGTATTTGTTAAGTTAAACTGTATACACTAGGTGATGCCGGATGGCTCCGTGGGTTGAGCACTTGTCTTGAAGCTCCAGGGTCCAAGGATCGTATGCCAGCCCCAGACCTGCAGACCCATATGCTGAACTGGGGTGTACCCCTAGTTCAGTTCTCTCCGGGGCTAGCTTCCCATTATTTGAGGTCCTCAGGTTAGCTCCTGCCCTGGGAGTGCTTCCTGTGTAGGAGGCCCTGGCTTCTGGGGGACGTACCTCTCATGCAAAAGGCCCCTAGGCCAGTTTCTGCCCTGTGTAGCCCCCACCCACCTGTGGAGTGAAACTATATCGAAAACTACATACAGCTATGGAGACGGCTCTGGGCCCTCCCCCTTCTCTCTTTCTCTTTCTCTCTCTCTCTGTCAAAAACAATAAAATAAATAAATAAATCGTGTGTGTGTGTGTGTGTGTGTGTGTGTGTGTGTGTGTGTGTGTGTGTATCAAGCATGTCCAGCCCGCAGGCCACATATAGTCCAGGATGGCTCTAAATGCAGCTCTACACAAATTTGTAAACTTTATTAAAACATTATGAGATTTTTATTAAAATTATTATTATTTTTTTATTTTATTTATTTATTTTAATATTATTATATTTTATTGTTAAATTTAATGGGGTGACATTGGTTGGTAACAATTAGACAGTTTCCCAATGGACAACTCCACATCACATCACCCATGCATCGCATTATGTGCCCAGCTCCCAGAATCAGGTTCCCCTCCAACCCAATACATCTGGTGCCCACTCCCCCCTCCCCACACAAATCTCCCTCCCCCCTCCCCCTTCCTCCCTCCTCTCCAGGTAAACACCAAACCATTGAGTGTGTCCATAATGCTGGTGCCCTCTCCTACCTCCTCTCCCTCTCTCCCTCCCCCCTCCTCCCCTTCCCTCAGGCAATCACCAAGTTATTGGGTGTGTCCATAGGTCTCTGTGTCTTTGTAACTTTCAGTTTTATATTCCACCTATAAGTGAGGTCATATTTTTCCGGATTCTTTCATTCT
>PVKE010027574.1:0-21515 GCA_004027555.1 Craseonycteris thonglongyai | reverse complement strand
TCTTGTAGGCAGCATATGGTTGGATTTTGTTTTTTAATCCAGTCTGCTACCCTGTGCCTCTTTATTGGTGAATTCAGTCCATTTACATTCAGGGTGATGATTGATATATGAGAATATCCTGTATCCATTTCTTCTTTCCTTTTTATTTTTTTGTTGTCCCAACTTTTCTCCATTTATTTTGATTTCTGGATTCAGGTCGTATAGCCTCCTTTAGTATTTCTTGGAGTGCCGGTTTTGAGCTGGAGAATTCCCTCAGCTTCTGTATATCTGTAAAGGCCTTAATTCCTCCTTCATATCTACAGGTTAATTTTACTGGAGAGTTAATTCTTGGCTGGAAATTTCTCTCTTTTAATATTTTGAAGAGTGGGCTCCACTCCCTCCTGGCTTGCAGAGTTTCTGATGATAAGTCTGGTGACAGCCTGATAGGTTTTCCTTTGAAAGTTACATTTTGTTTTTCCCTGGCAACCTTGAGGATTTTTTCTTTGTCATTGATTTTTGTCATCTTCAGAACAATGTGCCTTGGAGAAGGTCTGCTAGGGTCTAGGAAGTTAGGGCTTCTGCTTTCCTCTTGGATTTGGGGCTGTAATTCCTTCCACAGGTTAGGGAAATTTTCATCCACTATTTATTTTAGTAGACTCTGAGAAGATTTCATCTCGCTTCCTTCTGGTACCCCTATTATTCTAATATTGTTCTTTCTGATGGAGTCAGAAACTTCTTGTAGGGCTCTCTCATTTCTCTTGATTTTCCTTTCCCTTTCTTCTTTCCTCTGTGACATTTCCATGTTTGTACCTTCAATTTCACTCAACCTTTCCTCTAGCTGGTCAGTGCTGTTTCCTATGCTGGGCAGTTTTTTTTTCAGCTCTCCCATGATGCCTTTCATTTCAAGGATTTCCTTTTGGTTCTGCTCTAGCTTCTCAATTTTGTTGGTAAAGTACTCATTTTGCTCAGAAAATTTCTTGTTGAGGTCATTTAACTGTGTCTGGGTACTTTGCCAGCATTGAGTGAGCTCTCTGAGTGTCTTGATTAATGCAGACCTGAATTCTGTTTTACTTTGATTTGATTCCAAGTGTGCAAGGTCCTTTACTAAAGACTGCCCCTGATCTTCTGGAGGGGCTTTGGATTCTGAGGTGTGCATTGTGTTTGATGTGATTCTTTTTGCTTTACGCATGAGTCTGTTTTCCCTCTGGGGGGTTGCCTATCAGATGGGCTTCTCTTTATTTTTTCTTTTGGGCTCAGTTGTGGGAGAAGGAGATTTTGGGAGAGGTTTGGGGGAAGCAGACAGCTTCTGTGTCCTGGGGCACTTCAGGTTGTTGTCTTAGCTGTTAGATAGCAGGGTAGTAAAGATGTGGCCAGGGATGGGGGCATGTGAGTAGGAGCTAGGGCGGGCCTGAGACACAATAGCAGATTCCTCTTTCAGCAGGGGGGCTGGTGGTTCAGTGTGGGTGGGGCGCAGGTGCTCTGGTCTTTCTCTCCTTCGCCTC
The DNA here is from genome assembly GCA_004027555.1 of Craseonycteris thonglongyai. NCBI lineage: Eukaryota > Metazoa > Chordata > Mammalia > Chiroptera > Craseonycteridae > Craseonycteris > Craseonycteris thonglongyai. The sequence continues at coordinate 20,034 of PVKE010027574.1, read as the reverse complement.
GCTGCCCCTCCTTCAATTGCATCTGTAAGCCACTCCCGCAAGGTAGCACTTGGATGGGCTGGGGCTTGACAGAGGCCTTGGTCCAGCGACCGGGTCGGCAGCCCAGCTGCGTGCATAGGCTGCAATGCCCCAGAGGCCTGGTGGGCAGGACGCCAAAAGCCCAGTTGCGCACTCGCGAGCAGACAGCAGTGCCGCAGCAGCCCGGTGGGCAGGGCACTGAAAGCCGGTCTTGCGTGCAGGCATTGGCGCTGTGGTGGCCTGGTGAGCAGGGCGCCAAAAGCCCTGTAGTGAGCTGGTGAGCAGGCAGCGGTGCCGTGGCGGCCCAGTGGGCAAGGCGCCGAAAGCCCAGTTGCGCACTTGCACACTGGCAGCGGCGCCGCAGTGGCCTGGTGAGCGGGGCACCAAAAGCCCAATTGTGCGCTGGCAAGCAAGCAGCGGTGTTGCGGCGGCCCGGTGGGCGGGGCGCCGAAAGCCCTGCGCGCACAGGCCGTAGCTCGGGCGGCAGCCGCTCTACGCTCCCGGCTCTGTTGAGACCGCCGGAGTCACTCCAAGCACGTCCAATGCAGCTGTGCCCACTCAAGCCCCAGCCCTCACTCCCAGAGCCCTGTCCTCAGAAGGCGCTCCCTCACAGTCAGTCTCCTCCATAAATCAGGGGTGCTGAGCCGTTGCGGGCTGGTGCCCTGCTCTCACCCCGCCCGCCGGGAAGTGCAGCCGCCCTGCTCCACAGTCCCTGTTCCACTTTAGGCTCTGTGATCTGATTAGGGCACTGTGTGCTGTCCCTTGAGTTGGGATGTTAAATTGTTCACAGTCTTGTGGGGCTTCCACGCTCCCTAGGTCTCGGCTTCCAGCCCGCCCTCGATCCAGCTCCACTTTGACCGTAGTCCCCCAACCCCCCTTTGTTTTTGCCAGCCCCGGGCCGCGCTCCGAGTCTCTGTCCCTGAACTGCTGCTTCCCTTTTCCTCTCCCGCTCTCCCCTTTTTTCTCTAACCTTTGTGTGTTGTTCTGCGTTGTGTGGTTCTCTTAGTTGAGGTTTTTTCTCAGGGTGTCCCCTGTGGATACTCCTCTGTTCACAAGGCCCTTCCCAGGCAGTTATCGGCGTTCTCTTCTCATGCCACCATCTTTGATCCTCCTCCTTCTTCTTTTTACTTTTTGTTTTTTTTAAGATTTATTTTATTGTTTTTTACAGAGACAGAGAGAGATAGAGAGAAGGGGGAGGGCCCAGAGCAGTTTCTATAGTTGTACGTCATCAGTTCTCAAAATTGTTTGGTTCCATACAGGTGGGCGGGGGCTTTGCAGGATAGAAACTGGGCTGGGGGCTTCCTGCATGGAAGGCACACCTCAGTTCAGCATATGGGTCCACATGACCTGGGGCTGGGATTTGATCCTTGGTCCCTGGCACTGCAGAGTGAATGCTTAAACCACTGAGCCATCTCGGTTTCCCCTGCTTTTTATTCTACTGGTTTTGTTCTAGAAATTCTCCTAATATAAGGTTGGGATTCTGCCTTTACCCCCACGTCCTTTTCTTTTAACCTTATGCTTTTCATTTCTTTGTCCATTTGCACTGTCTCGTGAAAGAATTACTTGACTTAATGTTTCATGTCTTTAATTAAATCTTCAATTGTAGGCTAAAAGCTACAATTTAGCATATGTCTGTTTAATTCTTATTTCAGTAATTATGTGCTAAAATTTCAAGGACCCTACTATTACTTTTTCATTGAAGGTTGTTCATTTATCTATTTTTCAAAAATGATTGCACTATTCTCTTGGATATCCCTGAAACTACTAGTTTTTCTTGTCTTAAAATTTTTTTCTTTCCCATATTAATATTTTGTTAGTAATTTCATTTTTTTCATACTTATTTCCCTTTTTCATGTTATTTCTCTTTAAATGTCTGTTGATTCCTGGGTATTGCTATCTGTAATATAGATGAGGATCTTGACTGTTTAGAATTGTTGGCCATAGTGTATTTTCTTTGCCCAAGTGAGAATATTTTCTTCTGGATTCAAATGTGAATATAGTACTAATCTATAATACCCCCAGATCAGGTTGTTGAATGTGTGTGTGTGTGTGCGTGCACGCATTTGGGGAATGAGGAGGGTGTCTGACTAGAGTATGAAACTACCTTGACTTCTGAGTAGGGACTCCTTGTTTTGACGATAGTTATAAGTACCTTGGAGTACCTTCTTTATTTTTATTGTACTTCTTACTCTGTAGATATCCATCCAATGTCAAGTTTTTCAGTTTGGAAACTCCTCTTATGATTATATCCTCAGAGTAGAACTAGGAGTCAACTACTTTATTCTTCAACTAATTACCTGGTGGACTTCCCAGTGACCATTTCTTTTCACAGATTTTCTGCTGTAGTCATGCTTGAGGCCATTCTTATATTCTGCTGTCAGCATTTAATTTTTAGTGGTGCTTTTATTTTCCTATATAGTTTTTTTGCTCTTCCCTTGGCTCTCTTAGATTTTCTTGTCCTGCTGTCATCTGCTTGATATTTTACAGAATATTGAGTTTTCTCATCAGTTGGTCATATGATCTCAGACTATCAGAATTGCTAGATATTTCGTTTTATTTGTGTTTTGTCATTTTAAAGGAATTTGTGGTAGAGGTGAGATAAATGCTTGAGCCTAGTTAGTCACCTTGAACTACATATCTCTTGTGTGTTATTTTCAGTAGTTCCACCCATCATATAACGTCAGAAAGATTAAATAACATACCAAAGTTTACATAGGTGGTATATGGAGTAGTCTGACTGAATTAAAAATTTAAATTTCTTTCAGTACCTCTACCTTAAAATAATCAAGAACCAGATGCCCAAAATATCAGGTTAATGTGCTATATATTTAGGATTTTAATATTTTATTTATCTTCTCATTTCAGTTACTTTGTATTTAATTCAAGGCTTACACGTGAATAAAATATAATTGCAGGTAATGGATCTGATAGCTTGAGTGGATTAGTATATTCAACAGTGATTTGATCATTAGAGGAAAAAATACTAATTTGAAACTCCACATTCTATTTCTTAAGACCATTCCTCATTATTGTAATGATATAAACAGCTCATTCCCATTAAATATGATTTAAAAATGTTATTCTGTTTTTGGATATAAGAAGGAGAAAAAGGTTTTATGCTTATATATTTTTTTCAGGAGTTTATATAAAATTATAAGGTTAGGATATTAGAAACTGGCCTTGTAATAATGTTTAAATCTTAGAAGTATACGCAAAGTTGTTTTTGTAGATTAACACCATTTTTGACTAATATTTCAGAAGAAAATTACAGTAATTGGAATGCTAATGGGTAGTTATATTTAAGCTTGAATACTCCTCACAGTATTTTTTGAGAAGGCCAATAGGTGAAGAATTAATTACATCAAATATGTTTGTCTTATTTTAGTTACTCAAATAATAAAATTCAATTTAATTATTAAAATACAGTAATTAGGTATTCATTACTTGTTACACTGATGTTTAAATTAAAAAAAAAGCAATATTGGTTAACTTAATTTCACTTGAACAAAGAACAGAGAAAGAAATAGGCTTTTCATTAGTAATGCTGAAATCTGCATTTATAGAGGACATAAATTATAAAAGAACAGTGCCACTGTAGTGTATTGTAGTGTATTGGATCTTTGTGAAGTCATATTTTCATGATGTCAGTTTCTGGTGACTACGGACAGTGGCTGTCATTATGGGGGTGGGGGCACTGTTTGACAATGAGACATGAAACACTGAGGACAGCACCCTTATTTCCTTGTGCTAAACATGGACCCCTAAACAAGTCTTTGTGTCTGTGTGTTTGAATTTAATGTGATAGTATTATTGAAAGAAACATTTTCCCATGATAACTTGCAAGGTTATTAATAAAACATCTTCTATTACATAATAATTGAATACATTCAATTCAAGTTGATGGAATGACAATAATAGAAAAAGGCAGAACTTTTCCATGATGAGTCAGAAATGAATGATGGTAATCAGTCTGGATTATTCCACAAAGGAAATAATTCTAAGAGATGAGCTTGGTGGTCCTTCTTCAGTAACTCTTGGTTTCTTTATAATGGGGTTTTAGTAGGAAATGCTGTTATGCCTCCTTTTCTTAATAAATGGTGACAGTGACTCAATATGTCATAGTATTTTCCATCATCAGACACATCTTCACTCACATAAGCAAACCCCTAACTTCATTTCTTCTCTCCATTGGTTCTTCTAGACAATTCTGAAAACATATCTTTTTGTATCCTAAACAGTCAATTATAAACTCTCTAATTTTCCACCTAGAAGGGATTATTTTCATCCAAAGGTCAAGAAATTATATACAGAAACAAGTAATGAGTGCACATTATTAAATTATCTGTTCCTAATGATTATTCTATTAGCTGGAAAATGATTGTGTAATTATAATCAGAGTAGATATATGAGCTAATCCCAATTGTATGAATTTAAATTTTCACTCATGATCTCCTTCATAAAAAAATCCAAATGATGATGAAGTATGTTTCATTTTCTATATTATTAGAGTTTAACAACTGTTTTGCATAGATATTGAGGAATCAAAATCGACTCAGAATTCAGGAAGGTTGAATTCTCTAAAGCACACAGTGATGACTCATATAATGAATTCTTAGAGATTTGATGTTCAATGGACATTGCTATTAATTGTAAAGCAAAGAAGATGAACTTAGAAAAGGAGTAAAATGCTATGTTGAAAATAGATAAAAATGTAAGTAAAGAGTAGATTCTTTTGAAAAGTATTTATTTTAATGCTGCAAAATTATTCACATTTAACTTTTTTTCCTTATTCTTTTCCATCATACACTCACATGACAACCTACACAAACCACAGCATAACCCCAATGAATGTAACAGACACAAGAGTGTCACACTATTACTTTCTGTCATACACTCCCACGGGACATAATAATTTAAATAATAAGAAAGCACCATTTTATGAGACCATGATGTACTTTATTAGTGAGTGAAAAAAGTCTGACTCTGTTGATTATGCTAGCCAGAGAACAGTTCATACTTCTGTCATTTCATGGCTCTTGTGAGTTTTAGGAGGTATGGTCCTCAAAGATATTAAATAATACTAACAGGACAGATAATGCTCCTAAAACTTTTATGGTGAGTAAGACGTTTCGTGCTTTACACAGCAACATCACACTTGTCCATATGTACCGGGAAACTTGCATGACTCATCTCAATTTTGCCAATGCAACAGCTTGACTTTGGCTCATCACCACAGGTCCTAGCAACGAGGAGTTTTGTGGTATAGTTTTGTGCGAAGGAAATACCTTTTTATATGCAATATGTTTGAGTTATCTTTGTTCAGCTTAAATGGAGATGGTAAGGTATATTGTTTCATTATTAAATCAGTAGTATTAATTCCATTTGTTGAATATGAAAAGGTATTCTGAAGGTTAATCTGAATGAATGTGAAGAGGACTGGACTTAAAAAGAGCTCCTTTCACCATCTGACTTTGTCTATTACTAGCCATTTGTTTTCCCACCAAATTACTTAACATCTTAGCTTAAGTTTTATCTTTACAGATATCTCACCTCAAAATTCATTTAGAATATTTTCAAAAGTCATAATTTATAATATAAAGTGGCTGAAACATAATGTATTAAAAGTAATTATCATAATATTACTTTCATATTTGGGAAATTTCAAAAGTTTTCACATTGTTTACCCCAAGAACAAGCCCCTGTGCTTCAGGGACTTCCGAACATCCTCTATCATCTACTGTCCCACAACCTTCCATGTATTCTGACCCAGTGAAAAGGGTTAGTGTCAGGTGCTGGGCTTTTCTTCTTCCTTTGGTGTCTTCTTTTGCTAATACTTAGATGAGGCATTACTGACAAATCAAACCCACTTGACATAACACCAAACTACTTAGGTGGCACAAAAACTAGGACTATTGCAATAGTGGTTTGACCTAAAATCAGAACTTTTTTGATCTTTGAAACACAATCAAGAAGTATCTGTTCAATATGGTTCTTAATTTAAGCTTCTTGAATCCTTGTCATGGAAATGTAGAAAATTTAGGAGAAGTTATGTTGAATAGCCTAGCAGTTTATATACCTTACAAATATTTTCTATTTGTTACTTCTAGTTTCTTCTCTATATGTTCGTATAAAATACAGCATCTAGCCAATACTTTGGTGAGAACAATAATGCAAAGAACAATAAGTTCATTGGCCAAGGCTCTGCAATGGCTGCTTTCTAGAAGAGAGATAAGACTCTCTATCTTTTATATGCAATTAACTCACACTGATGGCTTGTAACCAATATGAATTCCTTAGGCACTTTCTTCCTTTAAGTATACCGTATTTTTCGCTCCATAAGATGCACTTTTTTTCCTCCAAAAAGTGGAGGGAAAAGTGTGTGCGTCTTATGGAGCAAATACTGCAAAAAAAAAAAAAAAAGTGCACGTTGGGGACCCTAATGATGCCGTGGGGAAGCCTGCAGCCAGATCAGAAAGCAGGGACTGCATGGAAGGAGAGCGGGTCCAGGCAGGAAACTTGCATCTTATGGAGTGAAAAATACTGTAAGTCACTGTGATTTGGTCAACCAGAGAGCTTGGTCAGAGATATCTTGTAATTTCACAGTTTTTTTTAAAGATCTATTTTCATTGCTTTTGACAGAGAGAGAGAGAGAGAGAGAGAGAGAGAGAGCAAAGGAGGAGGAGGGCCAAGAGTAGTTTCCATAGTTTCATGTCATTAGTTTTCAACATATTTTCATTCCATAGGTGAGCATGGGGCTGCACAGAGCAGGAACCAGGTGGGGAGGCCTTTTGCATGGGAGGCACACCTGGGGCAGGAGCCAAAACTGAGGCCTCCCACATGCAAAGCTCATCCCAGCGAGAACCGAACTGAGGACGCACCCCACTTCAGCATATGGGTCTGCACGGGCTGGGCGTAGGATTTGATCCACAGACCCTGGGGCTGCAAAGCAAGTGCTTAACCTGCTGAGCCATCCCAGCATTCCCAACATCCAGGTTTTAATGGAAGGAATATAAGATAATTGGGAATCAGCAATAACAAATGTCCCAGGGCATCAGCTTTCAATATTGTTCTTCTAGGCTTGTAGATAAGCAGGTAGTTGAGTGTGCTTTCCTAATCAAGACCCAAGAACAGCATATGTGCTGTCATAATTAACTGCAAAAAGGCAGTAGACTATCTCAAACATTTACATATGCTATAACACTTTGTTTTTCATAGTATGGTCCTCAAACCAGCAGTATTCATCCCTTTAGAGCTTGTCAGAAATGAAGACCCTCAGGCTCAATCCCAGACATACTAAGTTAAAATCTGCTTTTAACTAGTTCCATGGGTGAGTTTTATGAACATTAAAGTTGAAATGCCATCATTCTCAATTTGTGATACACAATGTCATAAAAAATGGAATGTTTAGCCTTTCAAAGTTATCATTTTGTTTTAGTTTTCTTCCTTGATTTATTTTTTTAATAATTATAGATGCATAGACCTCTAATACCTAGATGTCTTATTTCATTTGTTGTCAAAGCTTATCTCCTAGAAACCTTTCTTATCAAAGTTTTTATAAATTTCTAATTGCACTAGTCCTGACTCTGGACCAGCTATTCAACAGAGTCTTTGGCCTTTAGAGAAATCAAAGCAACCGTCATCCAACAGCTTGACATTATGGTACTACTAATGTACTTCAGCATTTGGCCTTGACTTCTACAGTTTAGACTATAGAGACACTGATGTAGGTCTTTGTTAAAATCCTGCACATTTGAAGGGATGTGAATTAACTGGAATAAATTCCAACCTATGTCCAATGTTATATTGTTTATATTGGCAATTGCAGCTAAGTGCTATCTAACTGCACTATATATATATATATATATATATATATATCTGCCATTTGTACATCCAGGAGATCAGGAAAAACCTTCTAATGCATTTCAGTGTGCATGTGCTACTAGCAAAGCAGAAACACCAAAATAATTTTTGGGGAATGGTTTCATACTTTATATTTGGAATAAGATCAAAATAATAATAATAATGGTAAAACAAAATTGTTAAACTTTATTTTGTAGTATACTTATTATTTTTCTTTTGACTTATAAATGGGGTTCCATAATCTTTTCAATGCTTATCTCCTCTGAGTATCTAATTATAACATTTATTTTTTCTGGACTCAAGGAGTCAAGATACTATTAGGAATGGACTAATATGTGGCCTTTCTTTATCATACACACAATGCCACTAGAATAATGTTATCATTTTTTCTCCTCATCTATTAATATTCAAATGGATCCAAGACACCCCTTGGACAACAGTGGGAGGCCACAATGGATAGTTTTAATAGTTACACAATTAAAATAAGGAGCAACATCCAAGTTACTCAACACCTTTTGATACTTAGTACAGGTAGCTCAACCTGACACTGAGTATAAGCAAAGGCCCCTTAATTCCAGTGACTGGCAAGGAGCTATAGCCCAAAGAGGGGGTCTTAATGCAAATTTTGGACATTTTTGGTATGTATAAGCTCGTGGACCTTGAAAGGGCTTCTATCTAGTGGCAAAGTAGTTAAGATCCTCACAAATTAGGAAATCTGGGATGGCTCAGTGGGTTAAGCACTAGCTTTACAGCTTTGGGACCAAGGATCGAATCCTGGCCCCGAACCTTGTGAATCCATATGCTGAACTGAGGTGTGCTTCCCATGTGGGAAGTCCCCAGTTTGGTTCTTGCCCCCTGGTTTGGCTGCTGGCTTGAGGGGGTGTGTCTCCCATGCAGGAGGCCCCCAGCCCAGTTCCTGACCTGTGCGGCCTCCGCCCACCTGTGTGGAATAAAACCATATAGAAAACTGATGATGTACAGCTATGGAGACTGCTCTGGGCCCTCCACCCTCTATCTCTCTCTGTCTCTGTCTCTCTTTATCTCTGTCAAAAACAATAAAATAAATCTTATGAAAAAAAGATCCTTACAAATTAACAATGTGGGGTGGCTATCCTGAACTGAAGCTTGTAAAGTAACAAATCCTCACAACCATTCATAAATAAGGTCACTGGTGATGAGGTGGTAGTGACAGCGGAGGTATCTGTGGTCATGGTAGTCATTCATTGCTGCCTTCTGACAGTAACAACCATGATTGGACAAGCTGCCACTCATTCAATGGAGTGTGTTAGAAGTGGACAATAACCTGAAGAAGGGTGAGGGACCTGACAATATATGGAGATGGAAAGCCAATAATTCTCCATTTTTAAGAATTTCCAAAGAAGAATGAATGAATATCCCCCCAACCTGCAGCAAGATTAGTGTCAAAGACTGTACACATGAAACAATACTTCCCAAAAGGTGCATAGAATTTCACCCAATATTAAGGTTGACAAAATGCCAGAGAAGATACTTCCCATTTGGTTAGTTATTTCTCCAATGTTTGTACTGCCATAGTACATTCAGGGGTGGGGGCACTCTTTATTAAGAATAGACCTGAAACAATTGTGTTAAATAGATTTTCTTTTATCCTTGAGGGTTCTGGACCCTAGATTATCCTACGTTGTGATATTGCTGTATCTTCCATTACCAGTTATATAAAGGAATGCTAAGGGACTCCAAACTTCCATCCATTTACATTTTATGGGTGGTAGAAATTCTATTTTCTATTTAAAATCAAGATAACTGCCCTAGAAAACATCATGATCCTTGTTCTCCATCCCTTCTTTTATTCCTATTTGTCTAGTAGCATGTGAAATGTGACTGGGCCAAATGGCAATTTTGAAGCATCCAGGTAAATGGAAAGTCCACAAAATCTCTGGTTAAAGCATTTTTCTATTTGATACCAAGATTTCTGCACACCAGCTAAGTTTAGCATCACAGTCACAGAAAGAAAAAAATGCGAGGGTCATTGTGTAACATCTTGAGAGGGACCTTTTCTACTTCCTCCCCTTACTTCTTAGAGCCATACATTCTGCTTATGGAAGGCAGCATTTATTGGTCACAGTTTCATTTGTTTTCCTATGCAATTCCATTTTGATTCCATAGATGCTTCTGAGTGAGGAGGTTCATGATAATAATTATGATAACAAACCTAAAAAGATAATAATAGGAACTCCTTTTTGAACACAACTACTGTATTAATTTTTATAATCAGTGAGTTTCTTGGGTAAAAGCTACAGTATTTAAGGTGCATGAGAGTCTATGGAGTGTTGAGGTAGCCCACAGATGATGGGGGTGGGAGAGGCAAAGGGGCAAGAGAATAAGTTGCATTATGTATGAAGATGAACACAGTGAACACAAACTATTCCTTTTCTCTTTATAGAAGGGGTGCAGTATAATTAATATACCACTGGATAGCCCCTCAAAATATGATACTGTGTGGAGGGGTATTCAAGATTTCTTGCTGCTTCTGAAGTATTTTCTTGTCATAAGTAAACAGTCACTTCAGCCTCAGTAAGTCCATGTTGCTAAATTCATGCCCCTCTGACATCTTGCTCACAGTCAAGGTTTTCATGAGGCATGTGAGAAGATCTTGGGCTACCTTGGGACAGGGATGATTTGAAATCCAGACAGGTGATCTTTCCCACCTCATTAATTAAAGGCCTTTTCTATAGTACATTTACACAAAATAAAAATCTCTCAAACTCCAGGCCTGTCCTAAGAAGCCCACCTACATAGTCCTTCTCCAAATCTTGTGCTGAATCCTCATCACACTGCTTCATCCACTGGTTTTCAGAGAAACTCTAGAGTAAGGATTTAATCCCACCGAAGTAAACTTTGCTTGGTACCAGCATTTTGTTCAGAATCACCTCTAAACTAAGACTTAAGGTATTCATCCCCTGTTATTATGTATAACTTCGAGGCCAAATGTGTTGGTGAGGGTGAGATGACAATGAGTTGGAAGCATTGACAATGATTCAGAACCACTTGCTCATGAACTTTGTTGGAACTTCCAAGACTGCTCAGGCCTGCCCCATAGATACCTGGACCTGCCTAACCTAATGACAAAGTAGACCAGACAGCACTTAGTTCATGGACAGCTCAGATGTGTGGTCATCTGGCAGCTCACAATCTATATTCAGTATCCATCAGACGGAAGGGGGAAGTCAGAAACTATTTCCTGGAGGAAATAGTTACTTCTCAAAGGGGACATTATTTCATTCTAAAACCCCAGAGGCCTACACTGTGATTCTTTTCTTAGAGCTTAATATAATACCCATAAATAATTCCAATCCACAAGAACATTTTGAATACCATAATATCTGCTGTGTCAAAAAGGTGCAAACATAGATGAGCAGGTGGTGTTTCCACACACGCTGTAAATGTGTCATAGCAGACCATTGAAATATGACTTACAGTACCTCTAAAATTCCGAATGGACCCAGTTTTTTTTTTGTTTTTTCTTCTTCCTTTTTTAAGGAGTGGGAGGCGAAAGGTGCGGTGACTTATCTTTTATTTTGGAGAAGTCTTCCTAAACCTGATTGTATTAGTTTTCTCCTGCTGCTGCAATACATTGCCACTAATTCAGCAGCTCAAAACAACACAAATACAGTATAGTTTGATTGGTCAGAAGTTCAACACAGGTCTACCTGGGCTAAAAGCAAGGTGTTGGTAAGACTGTGTTCTTTTCTGGCTTTAGCGGAGAATCTGTTTCCTTGCCCTTTCTGGCATCTGGAGGCTGCCTTTCTCCCAGGGCTCATGATTCCCTTTCTCCACGTTCCAAGTCAGCCACATGATGTCGTTCGGATCCTTCTTCCCTCTATGTTCTCTCTCTAACTCAGCCAGAAAAAGTTCTCTGCTTTTAGACTCTTGTGGTTACATTGGGCCTGGAAAGGAACCCTGGATAATCTCCCCATCTGAAAGTTCATAGCCTTAATCATGTCCCAAAAGTCCCTTTTGCCATGTAAAATAACACAGTTGCAGGTTCCACAGATTAGCGTATAGATACCTTTGGGGGATGGAACGTTAGTCCACCTACCATAGTGATTAATCACCATAGTGGAACCTTGAAGAGATAACTCCATTGATCCAGATGTCAGATACCAGAAGCTACTTGTTTCCTTTTATTCTGAAAGCTAGTTCAGTCATTCCTTCAGTTTTATGAATCACCACCACCTATTTCTTGTTGTTGTTTTTTCTTTTCTTAAATTATTTCATTTTATTTTTTACCTAAAAATTTATATCACAAGTTGAAAATGAATGCTGGGCTTGAAGAAAGTCAAATGAACAAACAAACAAACAAACAAACTGGCATCTCTCCATTAAGATAAATTGGCAAAGTTTATAATGCCGGCCAGAGCAGAGGAAAAGCTGTAATTCTCTTTACAAGGGTGGCATATCATAACACAGGGAGACTAAATTGAACACAAATAATAGCTAAATAAACCCCATTGACTTAGTGGGGTCAGGATGGGGACAATAATAGAGACTGAGTCAAAGCACGGGTACAGCATATTCAATTTGAATCAAGGGGTATATCCCACAATAGTAGGTCTTATGGCAGTTTGTATAAAAATGGAGGTCATAGATTTGTTCAATGCAAATTAAGGTTGGCTGAGAAATTGAAAGCCAGGATACTTCAGGCGCCCTATTTCCAAGCCTGGTGCCAGGCTCCCGTGGGTCCTCCAACAAGTATTTGGTGGAGTTTCGGGCAGGAAAGATGTCACTAAAAGGAACTACCGTCACCCCAGACAAAAGGAAAGGGCTGGTATACATTCAGCAGATGGACGACTCCCTCATTCACTTCTGCTGGAAAGACAGGACCTCTGGGAATGTAGCGGACGATTTGATCATCTTCCCTGGTGATTGTGAATTCAAGCGCGTGCCGCAGTGCCCCAGCGGACGCGTCTACGTGCTCATGTTCAAGGCTGGCTCCAAATGACTCTTTTTCTGGATGCAGGAGCCCAAGATGGACCAGGACGAGGAGCACTGCTGGAAGGTGAACGGGTGCCTGAACAACCCCCCGATGCCCGGGGGGCTGGGGGCGAGCGGGAGCGGCGGCCATGAGCTCTCTGCGCTGGGTAGCGAGGGCGGCCTGCAGAACCTGCTGGGGAACATGAGCCACAGCCAGCTCATGCAGCTCATCGGACCCGCCGGCCTCGGAGGACTGGGTGGGCTGGGGCCCTGACCGGACCCGGCCTGGCCAGCCTGTTGGGGAGTGGAGGGCCTCCTGTGAGCAGCTCCTCATCCAGCTCCCGGAGCCAGTCTGCAGCGGTCACCCCATCCTCCACTGCCTCTTCCGCCCGTGCCACCCCAGCCCCCTCTGCTCCAGCCGCTGCCTCAGTCACCAGCCCAAGCCCCGCGCCCAGTTCAGGTAATGGAACCAGCCCGGCAGCCAGCCCCAAGCAGCCCATCCAGCTGAGCGACCTGCAGAGCATCCTGGCCACTATGAACGTGCCAGCCGGGCCCGGAGGCAGCCAGCAAGTCGACCTGGCCAGGGTCCTCATGCCCGAGATCATGGTGTGGACGTGCAGGAGCGCCTGCTGCCCTACCTGCCCTCAGGGGAGTCGCTGCCACAGACAGCGGAGGAGATTCAGAGCACACTGACCTCCCCCCAGTCCCAGCAGGCCCTGGGCATGTTCAGCATGGCCTTGGCCTCGGGGCAGCTGGCTCCCCTCATGTGCCAGTTTGGTCGGCCCGCGGAGGCTGTGGAGATCGCCAACAAGGGTGATGTGGAGGCGTTTGCCAAAGCGATGCAGAACAGTGCCAGGGCGGAGCCGAAGGAGGGCGACGGGAAGGACAAGAAGGATGAGGAGGAGGACATGAGCTTGGACTAAGTTATTTGCTGTCTCTTGGGTGCGCTTGCTGCACACCTTCTCCTCGTTCCAGCGTCCAAGTAATAAAAGCCTTTTCTGTTAAAAAAAAAAAAAAAAGACTTCTAGGTAAATAAGAGCTAACGAGCAACAAGACACAGATTTTAAATACTCAGCATCCAGGGCTCAGCAATGTTCCGGGCTGAGACTGCAGTGGGAAGAATTGCACAGTGGTGACAGGTAGGATGTGCGGCTACACTCAATGTACACACAAAAATGCCAATCTAGTCCCTGAAATATAAGACTTCATATTTGGGTGGAAAATCTAGATATTCTTTTAAAATATGCTGATATCTGGGGTGAGGGTTTTTGTTATATTGATGTGATATTTTCTCAGGCACTCCAAGAAATTATTGGGTGGATGGCTTGCAGATAACTGGTCTCATAAAAATTAAAGATAAATGAGGTAAGTTAGAGAAGGGCGAACTTTCTGAAGACTTCCCGTTCCCCTAAGACTTTAGGCAGTGCTGTCTATCAAAGTAGTTAATGAGGATAATGCCTATAATTACTGGTTTATTTTAGTACATCTTTTGCTAAATAGACATATAATTTTTGATGTCAGAACAATTCATTGTGCACTCATTAAAATGATGTGCTGTAGATATTCTATTTCCTAAATTAGTAATCCCATCTTGTTTTACCTGCCTGTCTATTCTGACTCTGCCAAAACTCTACTAGACCTAGGTGGTTTCTTTAATTTTTTTTAATTTCATTTTTTATATGTGTAAACATAAAAAGCTATTAGATAGATTATAGCATTTATTCACTCAATAAATATTTATCAAATATTATGGGTAGGGATGCAAAGATTAGAAAACAAATCCCTGCCCTTGTGACCCAGACAAATAGAAATTTAATTTTAAAGAGTGTGATTAATTTCCAAATAAAGGTATACAAAGGGATCTAAGGAAGTATTGGATGGGGGGCAAAGCTGAGGTGTGGAAAGGATGTGGAAAATACTATCCTTGAAAAGCACCGTACCTGTGATCTGGGTAGAGTGGGCCTCACATTGGAAATATAGGGCTTCACTGAGAGCTGGGTGGCATCTAGGAAAAGGAAATGCCCCTGCGAAGTTGTAGCCTGTGAGAAACCAGGAGTTCCTGCTAGGTGAGATGTGAAAAACTAGCTTAAACTAACACAGGAAAGCTGCTCAACTAACCAACCCCCTTTTCCCAAAAACACTTAACTCAGGTATCCACAGGTTCTAAACTCTAGAAGGCACCAGAACCCACCAATCTCTAGGCAGATATGTCCACAGCCTCACCTCCTTCTGATATCGTTCAAAGGTTGACTCTTCATGGAGGCCTCCAGCACCTATTCATTTAATAAATTATTTATTTAATTTACAAAACTTCATTCTGCCTTCCTGACCATACCAATTCCTCTTATTCTTTTTTACATTTTTATAGCACTAATCAATTTTAAAAATGCTATATATAATTTACTTCTTTATCATGTTCATGGTTTATTAAGTATCTCCTTTGCTAAAATGAAAAGATCTATAAAGACAGAAATTTTTTTTTCTTTTGATTTACACTATAGCAGCACCTGGCACATAGCAAGTTCTCAATAAATATTTATTGAATATTTAGAGAAATTCAAACCCAAAGCCCATGCAGTATTAAAAAAATGAACATGTGATGACATTAGGGGCAGAGACCTGGAAGTAGGTGAACAAGTACCAAATTTGGAATTGTGACTGACCAGGCCAATGTAGAAAAGTAGTGGGAGATTGAAATTTGGATTTCACTTAGGTCCAAATTTTAATGAGTAAAAAAGAACCTAAATAAAGATTTAAAAAAATTAGGCTTCTGGTAAAAAATTGAACTGTGTGATTAATCTGAACTCCCAGATATCACTGTCAATGGTGAGAACTCTTCTAGAATTCTGAATATACTCTAAGCTCCTTATAGTGTTAAGTCAAAAGTTAAGGGCTATAAATAAGAAGATGAAAATATAACTCATGTGACACTATAAAAGCAAAATAAAGTATTTAGAAAAAATGGGGATAAACCACTATATATGTTATATATTAACATATAAAAAATTAAAGTAAAACAAAAGCAAAAAAGAACAAGAAAAAAAGGTTTTAAGGAATGCACATTTTGATGGACAGTATAACAGGAAATAAAATCTAATGAAAAGGTCAGAGATGTTTGACATTAACAGTACAACAAAACCTATGAGGTAAATTTGATTGAAAATACTTTGAATGCCATTTTTATTGTTTTGTCCGTATTTTTCGCTATACTTACTGGAAAAAAAATGTCACTTTCCTTGTTCTGTATGTTATTGGAATTATAAAGCCCTCAGGTGACAAAATTCATTCTTTCCTCTCTTATTTGTTCAGTACAATGCAAACTCTATGTTGGCAACCAGCACAAAAGATTGTCCCACTAATTATAGATACAATGTCAGCTGGAATAATGATCTAGTAGATGGATTATTCATGACTGTGTCAATGAATGACCTTCTGGAATACTATAGAACACTTTGTGAGTACCTATGTATGTTTTTCTGAAGGGAAGTCCATGCCTTTTCACTACAGTTTTGAAAGAATCAATGCCACCCAACATGTTCATGATTACCAGGATGACTAACTCTCTATTTGCCTAGGATGAGGAGTTTTCCTGGATGCAGGATGTTCAGTTTTAAACATGGGGAACATTTTGAGGAATCCAGGACAAGTTGATCAACCTAATGACCACTGTAATCCTTGGAAACTTAAATCCAGAAAAGTGGTATAGATTTCTAAGAAGTGTACATGAAAACTTAAATCCAGAAGAGTGGTACAGATTTCCAAAGATTCCAAATTTGCTGCAAAAGCTGGGAGCTCAGAGTTTCTGTCTTTTCATTGTTGAATAGGTATTTCACATGATACAATCTTTGCCTCTTTATAGTCATGCCATTTCATCCTTGAAACTATCATATAAAATAGTTACCATGGGCAAAATGTGTTCTATATTTCACTATATAATTTTTCTTTATATATGTTCCACGTGTCCTCTCTGTAAATACAGAAATACAAGTATTAGAAGGAAATCTGGTATAAACAAATAGACATGGAAAGATATGCTGAGAAAAGAAAGTTGTAGCATAGTTCTATTTTGTCTATTTTTTTTTAAATTTAGCTGCCTAAATACTAGTTTACTGCAAGGTTAATTACAGATGCTAGAAAACGTGTCTTCCACTTTGCTGTTAAAAGAGAGTTAAATGCCTACTTTGTTGGATTTCATTGCAGAAACTAATTTTCAACTACAATGCGAGTTACAGAGTAAGTTTGAGCACTGTAATTTATTGCTAGTGATAGGACTCATCTACAATGGCATCCTCTAAATCATATTTAATGGGATATAGCCTATGTTTTTCAACATGTGTTTTTTTTTAATTCATAGAGAGGCTGTATCATAATAAATATTATCTTCGAGTAGTACTTTGGTTGTTAGGCTGACAAACATGTGACAGTACTGAGGATTCAATTATCCACTTGCATCAATCAATCTTTTGGTTTTCAACACTGTTGCCTGCAGTAATGTCACAGCTTTTCTGTCAGACAGAAGAACTTTTCGGGAAATGTTATTCATTACAGCTGCAAATCTGTCACCATGCCTGGCATGGCTTGTTAATGACAACATTTATTTCAAAGAGCCATGTTTCCCTTTGTTGCAGGAGGGTTGACTTTGTGATCGTAAAATATAATGAAACGCCAAGAAGATGAAGTGAACAAAGTTTTCCAAAAAGATAATACTAAAATGATCCAAATTTATTTGGGTGGATTTAAAGAGATCCAATGTTATATTCTTCCCCTGTGTAGAGATAAGATTTCAGGTGAACATAAGTTAACTGACTAGGCTTACACAAAATATACAAAATATTTAGTAACATCACATTTCCTTATGAAAACCTTCCATGAAACCTCACAGTGACTAATAGCAGTGCATAATGAGTCATGAAAACTAATATTCTTACCAATTTTTGATTGGTATTAAAAATTTTGTGTGATATAAAGGAATATAGTTTAACAATGTGAGTGCTAGAAAAATGGGAGGAATATAACAATTTAAACTGAGAAAGTTAATTTCTGATTTTTTCAATAGCTAGACTAACAAGTTGCTCTTAAGCAAAAATAGCAGTGCTGGTCATCAAGTTTCTGTTTGGCATGTAGACTGAAAAAGAAAACCCCATAGTTCTTTGCAAGCCTACTTCTCCATCTCTGGAATCTGAGCTGGCCTTGTCCCTTATTTTGACCAATGGAATAGGAGAAGTAAAGTTGAACTGGTTTCACATATGGGCCTTAAGAGGTCTTACACACTCCTTGTTCCCCTGAGCCCAGGCACAAAATGGGCTGATCTGCTGGAGAGCTTATGTGGTTCTAGGATGAGCCATAGTGCTAGCTGAAGGCGCTTGGTTCATGTTGTCAGTTCCCATCCATCCAGGCAGCTGACCACAGAGCCATGAGTGAACTCAGCCTAGGTCAGTAGTCAGAACAGAGGAGCTGCCAACCCACAGATGCATGAATTACATAAACTGTAGTTATTGTCAGCCACTAGATTTCAGCATCATTTATTACTTATTTTCTATCTGGAAGATGAGAGTCTTGAAACAAATGGTTTTTCTGTTTGTGTCAAGATCTATCTTTTGTGTGTTATGAGAACCAAGGTAAAAAGACTGTGAAAGGAGAGCAAGACTGCAGGTATGATGTAAAAAAAATTCATATCTTTGTGAGAAATGAAACTATCTATCATACATGCGTGCAAATGCTATTTATTGTTCTAACCCATCCACTTTTCACCTGATTTCTTTTTTTGTGCATACATCCTCATGTCACCCATTTTCTAAAAATTCGTATTGATTTCCCTCTGCTTATAGCACAAATTCTAATCTCTTTAGCAGTTGAATTTTTCTTTCAGTTTTGCTGAGATATAATTGAATATAACAGTATATAAGTTTAAGGTATACAACATAATAATTTGATATATGTATATACTGAAAATCAGGTGAATATTTGTGTACCCTCAAGATTTATATGTCAAAACCTCATTCCCCAATGTGATGGCCATCAGGAGGTGTGGCCTTGGGAGGCAATCAGGATTAGATGAGGTCTTGAAGATAGAACTCTCCTGAATGAAATTAGTGCTCTTCTAAGAGTTACAAAGATGTTGCTTCCTCTCTCTGCTCTTCAACAAGAGGCTACAGTGGGAAAATGGCCATTTGCAACCCAGAAGAGGGCTCTCACCAGAACTTAACCATGCTGGCATCCTGATTTAGACTCCCAGCCTCCTGAACTGTGAGAAAAAGTTTTTTATTGTTTATAAGCCACCCAGTCTACTATGGTCTTCTCTTATAGCAGCCTGAATGAGGAAATTACCAGGACATATAGACCCACTAGGATGCTCATTAATTTCAGAATATGCCATGATATTTTTTTCCATCCCTTCTTGGCTTTGTATATGCTTTACATTTCCTTTAGGTGTACTCTTTACCCCATTCTTTACCCAGTGAACAACTACTCATTCTTCAAAACTCATTTGAAATGTCATCTTCTCTATGAAGCCCCTTTAAGTCTCCCAGTTGGAGATATTCATTATATTCACATTTTAGTTATGGCTTCTACTGCATTGGCTTTTTTGCTTATATGGTTACTCCTTCTCTTAGATTACACAGTTTTGGGAGATTTCAGGTAATAGGGAGAACAAGTATCCTAGCATAATGTGCAGCTTAATAACTACATAGAAGAAAAGAGAAGAAACAAGTGATTTGCCTTTTAGATACTACCCAAGGAGTTTTCTAAATTTAGTATGAATAAAATTCATTTACCATTTGTTTCAACAATTTCACTGACTTGTCTTAAAATAAACACATTACTAAAAGTAAGTTCTAGAAACAAAATAATATTTTAACGGTGAAGTCCATTCAGTATAAGAAGGTTATTCCCTCGCATTCCCCAGATACTAAACATGAAATATTCATTCTATTGGTAGAGAAATATTAAAGACTAAAGGAAATTTAAGTCAGCAGCCTCATGGGTAGTAGCAACTGCATACCTGCTGAGAATACCTTGAAGCCCTTTAAAACCAGAAGGTTATTATCAATCAACTTGCCATCTTCCAAGGGCTTTAGTTACTGAGGCTGTTGAAATTTTCTTTGCAAAAATGTGGATACACTGCATAACTGTTGCTTGCTAATTTTCTTGGGAGAAAAACATGAACTCACTTTGTCTAGACATGCTGATTGTAATCCATCA